>CAUYOR010073156.1:0-18579 GCA_963573925.1 Callimico goeldii | reverse complement strand
CTAATTTTTTGTATCTTTAGTAGAGACGGGGTTTCACTATTTTGACCAGAATGGTCTCGATCTCATGACCTCGTGATCCACCCGTCTCGGCCTCCCAAAGTGCTGGGATTACAGGCTTGAGCCACCGCGCCCGGCCTGACTTCCCCATTTCTAACAGTTCTAGCTTTATCTCCAGTCACACTTGGAGTTCCCCTGTGCACATAAAGTGATTCCATCCCTGGTATTGTTTCCTTTGCTGGAAATATCCTGCTCACTGCTCTCACTGACTCCTACTTGTCCCTTAAATCTATGCATGCACCTCCTTCCAGAACCTTCCATGTTCCTTCTGTGAAGAAGAAGAATTATCTTGTAGGCAATTATTCTATGCAAACTTGCTTCATAACATCAGCTGCATTGGGCCATAATAATCCATTCATGTGTATGTCTGACCCACTAGGACCTAATTCTTGAGGGCCATGATCAGCTTCCTTGGCTTTGATAGTCTCAGAGTTGAACACAGCTGACCATACATTGGCCTCTCAGGAACTCTTTGTTGGAGCTTATTTTCTCTCTCCATTTCCTAAAACCATTGTATTTTATCTCCTTGCATATCTGAATAATGTAAAACTTGATTTTCTTGAACTCTAAGTAATTAGATTTGGCTATGACCCCACCCAATTCTCATCCCTGGTGGGTGGTAATTGATCTCCTGGGGGCAGGTCTTTCCTGCGCTGTTCCTGCGGTGATACTGAATGAATCTCACAGATCTGAAGGTTTTAAAAATGGGAGTTTCCCTGCACAAGCTCTCTCTTTGCCTGCTACCATCCATGTAAGATGTGACTTGCTCCTCCTTGCCTTCTGTCATGATGGTGAGGCCTCCCCAGCCATGTGAAACTGTAAGTCCATTAAACCTCTTTCTTTTGTAAATTGCCTAGTCTTGGGTATGTTGTTGTTAACAGTGTGAGAATGGACTAATACACTAAGCTTCAGATGTGGCCACTGGCTATTAGATGTATGGGGAAATTATTTTCCAGAAAGGTCACCATCAATCTTCATACACCCACTGCACTCCCACTGCCTCAGTCCATCCACAGATTATTGAATATCATCAAGCTCTGCTTAGGAACTAAGTGAGGCTTAATGGTATAAGTAGCCATGGTTCTTAATGTGGTGTTGGCAAATATTTAGTTTTTGCTTCAGAAAAATGATGGGCTTTAAAAGTATTTATTTGAGAAACTCCAAAATAACTTTATCCTTGATGCTTAAAATAAACATGCCTAAATTAGTCAGTAGCTTTCACTTTTGAAGATGTGAGAGATTTCAGTTTCTATTTAGTATGTGCTTCACAGACCCAGTTTGTTTTTCATTGTTGAGAGACATTGGGAAATGTTTCTTAATTAATTTGGGGGCCCTGGTCTTGAAAATGGGGCTCCTTTACCTGCTGCAGAGCATTGTGATAGAAATTCGTGAGACAATATGCCTGAGGGCTACCCACCCTCGCAACTAGGAAGTAATCAAAGACTGTCAGTTCCATGTTCCTCCTGTAATTTTCTGTAGAAACACATGTCTGTCTTTGGGAGGCCGAGGCGGGTGGATCACGAGGTCAACAGATCGAGACCATCCCGGTCAACATGGTGAAACCCCATCTCTACTAAAAATACAAAAAATTAACTGGGCCTGGTGGCGCGTGCCTGTAATCCCGGCTACTCGGGAGGCTGAGGCAGGAGAATTGCCTGAACCCAGGAGGCGGAGGTTGCAGTGAGCCGAGATCGCGCCATTGCACTCCAGCCTGGGTAACCAGTGAAACTCCGTCTCAAAAAAAAAAAATAAAAAAAAAATTAAAAAAAAAAAATAAATATATATGCACCCAATATAGGAGCACCCACATATAGAAGACAAGTTCTTAATGACTTATAAAGAGACCTGGACTCCCGCACAATAATAGCGGGAGACTTTGACACCACATTGTTAATATTCGACAGATCAAAGAGATAGAAAATTAACAGGGACATCTATGATTTGAACTCAGACCTGGAACAAGTAAACTCAGCGAATATTTATATAATTCTTCACCCCAGGCCAACAGAACATATATTTTCTCAGTATCACATTACACCTATTTTGAAAATGACCACATAACTGGAAGTAAATCACTCTCCAGCACTTGCACAGCATTTCACAGACTTAAATGAAATATTGGTTGGCTCTTTGTTATTTTCTTCCCTTATTCCTTCCTGTCTCCGCTGTTAAGCACAATTATTGGCATAAAAGAGGTTTTAATACCTATTTTTAGATTGCATCCAGCCTGGGTAATAGAGGAAGACTCCTGTTCTCTCTCCCTCTTTTCTCTTTCTCTTCCTCTCTTTAAAAAAAAAAAATCACTATTGTGCTGTGTCTCTGGGTCAGCTTCGTGGTACATTCTGGCCAGTCTTGCCGTGTGTTTCTGGTTACCTGGCACATGAGCCAGCTGGCTGGTCCCAGAGGCCCTCAGTTGCATAGCTGGCCCTTGTTGGCCGTTGGCTGGGGCAGGAGCACCGACAGGACCCCTCATTTGCATCACTCAGTGGGCCAGCTCACCCCATCCCACAGCCGTCTCAGGGACCCTGACAGTGAGCAGAGCAGGATGGCCTCTGGAGGCCCAGGCTCAGAGCTGCTCATTCTGCCCACCCGGGTCTGGGCTGGGGCTGACTCCACCTCTTCATGGGAGGAGCCACAAAGGTATATTGTGAGGGGTATGGACACAGGGAAGGAGATGGTTGGGACCATTTGTGCAGCCAGACTGCCACTGCACAGACTAGTTTCCTGAAATCATGCTCAGGGAGAAGAGATCTCAGACTACCAGAAGGCAGTGATAACTAACAGTCCAGGTGAGGTTTCCATCAGAATGGCGTGCACGGGAGTTGTGTATACAGGGGATGGGGACTGGAACCCAGAGCCCCGGGAGGGAGTGGTCCACACAGGACGGCTCTGCTTCTGGGTGGAGGAGCCCGGATGTGCCTGCTGAGCAGAGCCACGTAAGGGCCCATGCTGTGTTGAGCATGACGGCCGGTGAGGCCCAGAGCTGAGAGAACGATGACTGTTCTCCCATGTGAATCCACAACACCCAACACCTTAGGCAGTGTGGACTGAGCCTGAGAGGTGTGCACCTGTGGAGCTGTGGGTGGGGTGGTGGCAGGGCACCAGCTCCCCAGCACAAGCAGCCTGAGCCTGGGCTGCCCCAGGAGGTGCCCCAGGAGCTGCAGGTGAGGGCGCTAGCCTCCCCAGTACGAGCAGCTTGGGCCTGGGCTGCCCGGGAGGCACCCCGCACCCCTGTGACGCTGGCACCTGCACGGCTGTTTGTCTCCCTGCTCCCCAGTCGGAGGCCTGCAGGACCCTGGCGCCCGAGAAGGACAAGGCCACCAAGCACTGCTGCATTCACCTCCCGGATGGGACATCCTGTGTGGTAGCTGTTAAGGCAGGCTTCTCCATCAAAGAGATCCTGTCCGGACTCTGTGAGCGGCATGGCATCAACGGGGCGGCCGCGGACCTCTTCCTGGTGGGCGGGGACAAGGTACTGACCCGCCTGACCTTCATGCTGCCCCTAGGCCATGGCCTGCCCACTGCTTATCCCTCGACTTTGCCAGAGTCCTCCCGCTGCCCCTCCTCTGCTCCTCGTTTCAGCAGTGCCTGGGGTGGAGGCCGGGTGATCCGAACTGAGCTCTGCTGGGAACACTTTGCATGTGGGTTCTGGGTTGGTGTGGAAAGAGTGATCGCTTTCTCTGGATGGCTATTTTTGAAACTGCTCTTTTGCTCTGCACTGCTGTGCACCTGGGGCACAACGTTCTGCCTTTCGGGGCTGCCTGCTGTGCCCACGTTGATTCTGGTCCTCTGTTCCCCAGCCTCTGGTGCTGCACCAGGACAGTAGCATCCTGGAGTCAAGGGACCTGCGTCTGGAAAAGCGCGCCTTGTTTCGGTGAGAGGAAGGTGCTGTTATCACCTGAGGTTCCCAGAGCCCACCCGGGTGCCCACTCCCTGCTGGTCTCTGCGCTTAGTGGGTAGCCTGTGCTACCTTAGTGATGCTCCATGCCGGGCTATGACGGGGTGTTGGTAGGGCGGGGGTGGAGGTCCACATGAGGCAGCCCTCTGCGAGCCCAGGGCTGAGAGGGGCCCTCTCCCTCCAGCGCCGTGAACAGGGGCTGCCCTGGCCTGGTGAGCACAGCCCCCTAAGATGCAGAGAGGGAGGGGCAGGTAACCCGGCTGCTCTGCAGGACGCTGCTGTCGTGGGAGGAGGAGGCCACAGCCCTGGCCTGGCCTGGCATTTTCCATGTGGAGACCGGCTTACTGACCGTCCACTCACTGACCAGCTGGGGGTTGAGGGCGGCCTGGGCCTGTGCTGTAGTTCTGCTCGTGAGACTGAGCTCCTAATGAGGGCTGACATGAGTTTGTGGTGAATTTTTCCATCCCCCACCAGGCTGGATCTAGTACCGATTAACCGGTCAGTGGGACTCAAGGCCAAGCCCACCAAGCCCGTCACGGAGGTGCTGCGGCCCGTGGTGGCCAAGTATGGGCTGGACCTCGGTGGCCTGCTGGTGAGGCTGGTGAGTACTGCATGGGCGTCGGCACCGTGGGAACTGTCTGTTCCCTTTGGCAGCCTCTGTGTTGTTCGCTGAAGAGGACACACCAGGAAGTGAGGTCTTCCCCTGATCTGGTTGTCCCCTGGAGGAGAGGACACAGCCTTTGCCATCTGCAGTTCTGGTTCTGTGCAGTGGAAGCCATCATGATTTCTTTCCAAAAATAATTGATATTTGAGATGTGGTTTTGCTCCAGGAAGGCCAAAATGAGAAACAAACCAACCAACCCTGGAATATCCGCGACCACTGGCGAATGTGATCAGAGAATGGCGTGCAGATGGCCCCGCCCCCACTGCACCTGCTGGGGACGGGCATTGTGCTGGTGGCCCAAGTGCACGATCACATGTGCATGTCCTTTAGATTTCAGAACGCAGCTGATGTTTACAGCCTGCGCCATTATGTCGTGAACGGGGTTAGGAAAGAAAACCCCGCCTGGGGTGGTGACAGCAGGCACCGGGTGGGCCACGAGAGACAGGGAGAGCTGGGCCTCACTGGGTGTGCCCCGGAGCATGGGGGTTTAGGGCACAGTGTCCGCCTTGCCTTCTTTCCTTGTCAACTTTATTAGAGCAGTGATTTCAAGTATTTTCAGGATATTAATTTTCCCTGCAACTGCACTCAGATGTATTCAGTGTATTCATTCACTTTGAAGTGAACGAGAAGAGCCTATTAAATTATTTACAGATACCAGCTCTGAGGGTAACCTGAAGCCTCTTCCCTGCACTGTAGGGTCCCTCCTGGAGTCTGGAAATCTGCTGGTCAGAGACAGACCGGGCCTGGCTTCCAGTGTGCCCCTGTGGCCGGCTCTGGAGATCCTAAGCGATTGCTTAGCCCCAGGGCTCACAGTTTCCCTGTCTGTAATACTGGTCATGGCAGCACGCTCGTGGCATTGTTGGGAGGCACCAGGGTGGAAGGCTGGCCGCGGTCAGGCTCGTTCCTGTGAACTGCAGCCCTCGGCTGCCAAGGTCTCCAGGCCAGGCAAGGTTAGGGCCGTGGGGCTGTGAAGGATTCGTGTGGAATGGGTTGTTTGGGATGTGGCTTTTTCTTGGATGCTTTCTCCTGTCCTCTCCAGTGAATTCCTGGGCCCCCTATGCCCACGAATGTGGTGGAGGAAGCGGAACCTGGGGCACCTCCTCTGCTTCGCCCCCAGGGCCCACCACACCTGCCCAGTGAACCAGCCCCTTCAGGAGCTCAGAGCCTCTCCCGCCTGGCATTGGACGGCTGCTGTTCCCCTGACTGACAGATTGTGAATGCCAAACAAGTTGATTTGTGATTATGGCAGGCAAAGAGTCAGACTCTCTGCCAGAGGAGAGCTCCAACCCGGAGGCAAGAGCTCCAGCTCTGTAGCTGGTGCCACTGCATTCCAGCCTCAGGCCTGGTCCTAAAGTGGTCTGTCTGCTTCCTTGTTTACAAAGGAGAATGTCTGCTCTCAGTATCCCCTCCTAGCAGTGTTGGAGGATTGGTGAGTGGGTTTTTAGGGAGGCTACCGTCCAGGTTGTGAGTGATGCGGAGACTTCTATGAGCTTTAGTTCCTATTTCAGAGTATTTTCATGCATTTTAAAGCATTAAATGTGTGGGTGAAGGTGCTTCTGGGGTTCACACATGTTGCCCTGCCCCTGGGCCTTGGAGGGGGCTGGTGCAGAAGCTGCTGCCCACGCAATTCCTCAGGGCACTGCTTCCCGGGGCCAGCCACGGGGATCAGAGTTAGTTACCCCCATCAGGAGCCCGGCCCAGCCCTGGCCCGTTTGCCTGAGTCAGGCAGGTCTCACCTCAGGGCCATCTCCTACGTGACTCCATTGAGCCTAGGATGGTCGTGCAGTCAGGGGTGGGATCACACACACCTGTTCCCTGAAGTTCCAATCCGGGTCAATTATTCAGTGCCCATCTCTGCCCTAGAGTGGAGAGAAGGAGCCTCTGGACCTTGGTGCCCCTATATCAAGTCTGGACGGACAGCGGGTTGTCTTGGAGGAGAAGGACCCTTCCAGAGGAAAGGGTGAGTAAGGCCGGCACAGGGGAGGGGGCGAGTGGGGCTGGTGCAGGGGGAGGGGGAATGAGGCCAGCCCAGGGGAGGGGGCAGGCAGGACTAGTGCAGGAGGGAGGGAGAGTGGGACCGGTGTAGGGGAGAGGGCAGGCCCAGGGAAGGGGGAGCCTTTGGAGTCAGCACAGAAAAGGGAAATGGTCCAGGCCCCCTCGTCCCTTCTCGGTGCCCTGATCTGGCCCCTTCCCTCTGGGCACGAAACAGGAAGCCAGGACAGGAGACAGCTGTGCCCTGCCCGGCAAAGTGGGAGCCTGCCTTGGTCATGATGGTCCTGCCATGGGGAAGCTGGAGTCCGTCCAGCAGCCTTCAGAGATGGGCTCACTGCCCAGCCCCAACCTGGTGCTAACGCACAGGAGCCAGCCCTCCTCAGAGCCCTGGTTGAGAGCCTTGCATGAGGAAGGTTACTCAGACCCAGGCGAGTGGGTCCTGTTTGTAGCAGAGGGACAGGCAGAGGCATGACCTTGGGGCCTGCAGGCGTAGGTGCTATAGGGATGTGTGTCTCTTGGAGAGAGCTTTCTGGAAACCCATCTGCAGACGCTCTGGATAGAGAGCTCACTTTGTTAGGAGCCACTTCAGGTGACATTGGGCTGCCCCTCTGTTTTTCAGGATGTTGGCCCTGATGATGTCATGTAGGGCACGTGTGGCTCACTTGTCCCCACCCAGGGAGAGTTGGGCCATGGGTCTCAGGCAGAAGCAAATGCTGAGGCCATCAGCCTTGGAGCTCCAACCCTTGCTCCCCTTCCCAACTCCTCATAGAGCAGAGACCCTTCCCCCAGGCCACCCTTTGCTCTAGGGAAAGCCTCACCCCAGACCCTGACCCCCAGGCAGGTGGAGTGAGCACAGCATGTGTAACCCAGCAGGGCGGCCTCCGGCTTTGCCCCGGCTGGCCCTCAGTGTCCAGGGTCCACTGGGGCTCAGGGCTTGTTTGTGCATAGGCAAGTCCCGTGGGGGCTGGAGTGAGGCATGCAGCATTTTCGTTGGGCTGTATGTGGGGCAGGACCTCAGCTCCTCTAGTAACAACTTGGCCAGAGAAATGGGCTTGAGACTGTTAGTGCCAGCAGAGGCCAGCCTGTGGCCTTGACCTGGGGCAAAGGCCGTATTTCAAAACATGTGCTGGCCAGGCACGGTGGCTCACACCTTTAGTCCCAGCACTTTGGGAGGCCGAGGCAGGTGGATCACCTGAGGTCAGGAGTTCGAAACCAGCCTGGCCGACATGGTGAAACCTCATCTCTACTAAAAATACAAAAATTAGCCAGGCATGGTGGTGGGCGTCTGTAATCTCAGCTACTGAGGAGGCTGAGGCAGGAGAATCTCTTGAATCTGAGAGAAGGAGGTTGCAGTGAGCTGAGATCATGCCACTGTACTCCAGCCTGGTGACAGAGCGAGACTCTGTCTCAAAAAAAGGAAAAAAAGTAAATATAAGACTGTGACTTTCTAAAGAAGATTTATGCCAAATAGTATATGAAATGAGCTTTTCAGTTGCAACATCACTCTTCCAGAAAGTTCCCAGTTAGATGTACAGAGCCCCGCTGTGTGTGTGGAGGACGGGCCTCCTCTCCTGCCCCTGGGGTCTCCCCTGTGGGCTGTGCGTGGTGCATGAGGGCAGCAGATACCTTGTGGCTTCTGTGCAGCTTTGCTGTCAGAGGCAGTGGGAGCCGCTTGTCTATAAAACATGGAGATGGATTTGCAAGTCCCTGAAATGATCAAGCTTTCCGATTATGTCTGGCATCCACAGATAAACAGAAAGGCGCTCCAGTCAAACAGAACACAGCTGTCAACTCCAGCTCCAGAAACCACTCGGCGACGGTAATTCCCCGCCCTGGCCCTTCCCTCTGCACAGCGCCCAGGTTCTTCTCCCACCTGCTTGTCACCGTGTGCCTCCTGCACACTCCTTGGTGGGGTCTGTCCTGTCCCTGCCGATGCCCAGCTCCCTCTTACCTGTGAAGGACCAGCTGCCGGCTTTCTTTTCTTCTGAGGTGGGGTGGTTGTACCTTCAATGCTGTTCTAGTTTGTCATCTTTATCATTGCAATTGGCTTTTCTGCAGTGCATGCGAATTCTGTGTCAATGCAACCTGTGTTTCATAGAACCTTCTCATCTATCACTAATGAATGCTATGCTGTCATGTATCGAAATGAAAGTAGAACTTTGACTTTCCTTCTAATGCAGGGAGAGGAAAGAACACTAGGCAAGTCTAATTCTATTAAAATAAAAGGAGAAAATGGAAAAAATGCTAGGGATCCCCGGCTTTCAAAGAGAGAAGAATCTATTGCAAAGATTGGGAAAAAAAAATATCAGAAAATTAATTTGGACGAAGCAGAGGGTATGTGAACTTTTTAAAACTTCCACGTTTGTAGTCAATGCAGTTTCCAGTACAGTCAGTAGAGCTGCTCTGAGCTGTCAGCATCGGGGTGACTGCGGTTATTCTCTGTGGCCTGGAGGATACACACCTCCTGGGGGCAGTCAGGGGGCTGTTGGGATCACTTCACCGAAACCCCAGTTTTCAGACTGAGTGCCAGGCTCCTAAGGTGTCAGGGGCAGCCGATGCGAGCAGCACCATCTGCCCTGAGATGCCACAGGCTCCGCCAGGCTCTGCCTCCGTCTCGCCCAGGCCCCTCCCCATGACTCCACCTCTGGCTTTCGCCAGGGTCCCCAGCGTGGATGGAGGCACAGTTAGCATTAGAGTCCACACTAGGCAGAGCTGGGTGCCCAGGAGAGGGGAGGCAGAGCACCCGGCCTGGAGGGAAGGGCCGTGGGCTTGCTGACCTCTCTTGGTCACGGGGTCAGTGAGGCAGGTCAGCCTGCACACCCCGACCTCCAGGAGAGCTGGCAGGCGTACCTGGAAGACTGAGATGGAGAGACGAGTCCTTTCTTGATGCTGCTATTTCCTCCAGAAGCTTGTAAAAAAGAGAAGCATTGAAAACAGAATCAAAATCAGCAGCTGTCACTGTGACCTGAATTTTCATCCAGGGCATATTTGCCAGTGCACTTGGCTTGTCACGGCTCTGTCACAGCTGGCTGTGGAGTCTGAGCTCACAGTAAAGCCATAAAATATACCTCCACCTTTTGTTGGCCACCAAGCACAAGTAAATCACATGCCCTCTTTGAGGCTCGTACATTTCTGAGGACCAGTGAAATCGGAGATTTTAGATTCCTTGTGGTTGTTAAAAAATCAGAGTGTGATTTCAGTGCTAGAGAAATCCCAGTTTAGACACCATCTATCTCGAATGGTGGCCTTGGGGACTGCCACACTAGAAAATCCAGCCCAGTTAAGAAGAGAGCTCGGGGGGAGACAGTGAAGAAGCTGGAGGTGCCTTCGGGCCCTGGAGTTGTTGGGCAGTGGCAGGCCCAGGGGCACCCGTCCTGGCCCCTCGGGGCTGTGGAGCTCCAGCAGAGAGAGAGGGAGGGCACGTGTTGCCCCCTCTGTCCTAGGCCTGGAAGGGCCACCCTCCACCCAGAGGCACTGACCCACGAGAGGCAGGCGTGGGTTTGAAGGTGCCCTTCCCAGACCGCCCATCTTAGGGCCTTCCTCTCCTCCCTCCTTGGGTTCATCCTGCTCATGACTTTGAGGACGGCAGCTGTAGCCAGGACTCAGTGTTGCCTCAGATGCTGACTAACCAGAGAAGGGGCCAGTCCTCAGAGGGCCCCAAGTCCTCAGCCCAGGCCAGAGAGCCCCACGGTGTCCTACTCAGACAGCATCAGTGCATAACCACGTGGAGTCAGGGGTCTCGTTGATTCACGTCTGGACCTCACCCAGCTGGGTTTTCAGACTCCTGAAGACAGAGTGTGCCAGAAGCCGCAGGGCCCTCCCTTCCTCTCTGCGGGAAGACAGTGTGGACGGAAAAGGACTCTTCTTGGCCCACAGCCGATAGGGTGTTAGGACCCAGGATGAGAGCTTTCTAGAATGTTCTGCTGTGACGGGCACTAATGTGAAACTCTCTAAAACGGTCACTCTGGGTTTTCTTCCAATAGAGTTTTTTGAGCTTATTTCCAAAGCTCAGAGCAACAGAGCAGATGACCAACGTGGGCTGCTAAGGAAGGAAGACCTGGTGTTGCCAGAGTTCCTTCGTTTACCGCCTGGTTCCGCAGAACTCACCCTCCCCACTGCGGCTGCCATGGCCAAGGGCTTTAGCAAGAGAGGCGCAACAGGCAGTGGCCGGGAGAGTGCCTCCCAGCCCAGCGAGCAGTGGGAGCCCGCCCAGGAGAGCAGCGACAGCCCGTCCACCAGCCCGGGCTCTGCCCCCAGCCCCCCTGGGCCTCCTGGGACGACTTCACCTGGGCAGAAGCCTCCCGGTGGGGCCTTCTGTACCCCCCAGTCCCCCGGCTCCCTCAAGCAGGAGGGCACCGCACAGATCTGGAAGAGGCAGTCTCGGGAAGTGGAGGCCGGGGGCATCCAGACGGTGGAGGATGAGCATGTGGCTGAGCTGACCCTGATGGGGGAGGGGGACATCAGCAGCCCCAACAGCACCTTGCTGCCACCGCCCTCTGCCCTCCAGGACGCGCTGGAACCTTCAAGACCAGGTACCTCCAGGTTCTGATCCCCTCCACCTTGGCCCCGTCAGCGTGGTCTGCTCAGCTTCCAGTCAGAAAGGACAGAGGGCCCCCCGGCTGCCACTGTCTGCTGGCAGTCTCCGTGACCCCTCCTCACCTGCTGTTTGGGGGCTTCCTGGCCCTCTCGGAAAGGAGGGGCTCATGTGGCCCCAGGCCAGTGTCTATTAGGGTGGTCCGCCCGAGGTGCTCCTGGCAGGCGTCCTGGTGTCCCGAGAGGCTCTCGCAGGAATGATGTGTGGCAGTGCCTGCGTCCGGGTCTGGGAACACCCTGGGCGAGGCCTGGGGGCTTCTGAAAATGGACAGCGCCCACTTTTAGTGTTTATGTCTCAAGACTGAAAAACAGTAGCATTTGTCTTGAGTGAGGAAGTGAAGCCCCTGTATTTATAGCAGGAGGGGGCTCTGAGACACAGGCCCATCCTCAGAGAGAGCCTTGAGAGTACAGCTGGGACCACCAGCAGCCCCCACGGCAGGTGCTGTGGGTGCTCGGGAGTCAAGTGACGTCAGTAGGGTTCCTTGACCGTGGGTGTCACAGGCATTTCTCAAAGGAGTCAGGGGAGTCTGGGTGTGAAGGTGAACGGATGGTCTGGTAGCAGGGATATATCCACGAGCCGCAAAATTCAGAAACTGAGGCGAGGCTCCTAGCAGGAGGCAGGGGAAGCTGTTTCCAGGGGTCCGAGGGCTGTGGCCTACGTGGCCGTCCCCTGGAGAGAGGAGCCACTCAGGGCATGTGTCACGGAGCGTGCTTGGGGTGTGTGGACACCTCTGGTGGTCTACTACTGGGGGCGATGGGAGCGCCTCTCCGTCCTGCACCCTGGTCCGGGATGCTGATGGCAGTGGGAGTCCCGCCACCGGGTCTGGTCTGATCAGACCTGTAACCTGGACCTTGCTGGGGAACCAGGGAGTGCACATCTGTAAATCTGTACATATCTGGGCTTTGGGGGCCACGTGTGGTGTGGGAGGGGCTCCCTGGTCCCTTTCCTTGCCAGGACATGCCCGGAGTGCCCACTGCTGCCAGTCCGCAGCCTCTGCCCCTGGCCCAAGTCCCCCTCGTCCCGTCTCCAGACACCTGTGTGGCTGTCACCTGCGTTTTGAGTCTGTTCTTCCAGGAGTAATAAACTCTGGACATCATGACTGGACTGACTGGCTTCCAACTTTCCTTTCTCTTTTGAAGCTTTGTTTCCACTTTAGAAAATAATAAAAGTGTTTTAATCTACAGGAAATATTACACATTTTTAGGAGATTAAATGGATTTACCTTAATCTACCGGCTTTTGCCTGCCTGTAATCCCAGATACTCTGGAGGCTGAGGCAGAAAAATTGCTTGAACTCAGGAAGCGGAGGTTGCAGTGGGCTGAGATCGCACCATTGCACTCCAGCCTGGGCGACAGAGTGAGGCTTAGCCTCAAATATTTATATATGCATACATACCATTCACTGAACAAAACTCTGAGCGCCTGTTGTGCTCCCAGTGGCACAGTTATGTGGCAGGACGGTAGAAGGGCTGGTGACCCCGTGGGTGGGTGCTGAGATGAACTGTCCCTCTGGCCCTCAGGCTGCAGTCCCTTGCCCACACCCCGGCCACGTGGCCCTGGGGCTGGGGCTGGCACTGTGCACAGGTCTGGGATGTGGGGTGCGTCGGGCTGCCTGGGAGGGCCAGACAGACCCACATGTTCTCTCTCCCACCAGGGGCCGTTAGCATGGAGGTGGTTTACAGTATAGAGCCCAGCTGAGCACCCGCGGCTGATGTCCCTGATGTGTTGGTGGTAGGAGGGTGGGAGGTGAGGTGCCGGCCTTGAGAGGAGCAGGTCCCCCTGCTCTGGTGGCTGCCCCCAACTGCCACTGGCCAGAACCAGCTCTCCACCCAACTGGCTCCCCAGCCCCTGGGCAGTTGGGCACCCCGGGCCCTTGGCTCTTGGGCTGTCTCCTAGGAGGAGACCCAGCAGGAGAAAGGGGTGAGAGTGGCTTTGGCCATAGGTCATAGGTCTGTGTCCGCCACGTGCCTGTCCCTGGCAACACCAGACAACTACCGCAGACCTGCCCAGTCTTCCTGGTGGTGCTGGCTGCAGGCTGCTTGGGGAGGGGATGTTGGGACAGAAACTGCTCTGCGCGGCTTGCTTTCTGGAACCCTCACTCTAACGAGATTCTCTGTATTGGAGAGGTCCTTGTGGCATGGGCAAGTCAGTCACCTGCCCGTGGCTGTGAGTGCCATAGTGGTGTGATGGAGCCTCTTTCACAACCGTGGGCTGGGGTGAGCCTGGACTGAATGCTCACCCGTCATCATCAGGGTGTAGGAGCTTGGGAGTCATCCCCGGTCACACTTCATGACGTTGACAGTTGACGCCTCCTCACAATGTGGCAGCCACCCTGGACCCAGTATCTGGGATGGAGATACACAACACAGGCTCTGCCCACTCACTCCGTAGTCACGGTGGGTGGCATGCCAGCCTCTGAGGTGGAGGAGTCTCCATAGAGCTGCACCACGCCACCCTGCCCTTCCAGCCTCAGCACCACGCACTGTGCCACTCCTAGCCCCAGCGCCATGCACCACATGGGGCTCCACCCCACCCTTCTAGCCTCAGCATCACCCACCATGCCATCCCATCCTTCTAGCCGCAGTGCTGCATGCCACACAGCACTCCATTCCATCTGTCTAGCCCCAGAGCCGTGCCCCGAGACCTGTCAGGTCCCGCAGGCTGGCCAGCACCCCCCATGCGTGTCTGGGCCCAGAGGAATGCGGGCAAGTCTCATCTTTTGACCACTTGCCACCAGGCCACCAGTCTAATGCCCCTGAGCCTTAGCTCTTTGACACACACAACAGAGGCTCCAGGCGGGAGAAGTGCTAGACCCCTCACCAGGCTCCAGGGCACTCTTGGGGGGGGGGGCGTGCGTGTGTCCACACAGTGTCATATGTATTAGTCTGTTTTCATGCTGCTATGAAGGACTACCCGAGACTGGGTAATTTTTTTTTTTTTTTTTTTTTTGAGACGGAGTTTCGCTCTTATTGCCCAAGCTGGAGTGCAATGGCGCGATCTCGGCTCACCGCAACTTCCGCCTCCTGGGTTCAGGCAATTCTCCTGCCTCAGCCTCCTGAGTAGCTGGGATTACAGGTATGCCCAGCTAACTTTTTGTATTTTTAATATAGGGTTTCACCATGTTGACCAGGATGGTCTTGATCTCTTGACCTCATGATCCACCCGCCTCAACCTCCCAAAGTGCTGGGATTACAGGATTGAGTTACTGCACCCGGCCTCTGAAGTCTTATTCTGTCATTCCATCACATTAATTCTCCATCCAGCTTTGTTCCCTTGCTGAAGGAGTTGTGATCCCTTGTAGGAGGAGAGATGTTCTTGTTTCGGGTGTTTTCCTCCTTTTTGTGCTGGTTTCTTTTCATCTTTGTGGATTTATCCACCTGTCGTCTTTGTAGTTGCTGATTTTCAGATTGGGTTTCTGAGTGGACGTCCAGTTGATGATGAAGTTATTTTTGTTTCTTATTTTTCCTTCTAACAGTCTGGCCCCTCTTCTGTAGGACTGCTGAGGTCCACTTTAGGCTCTGCTTGCCTGGAGATCACCTTCAGCAGCTGCAGAACAGTAAGCGTTGCTACCAGTTTCTTCTTCTGCTCTTTGTCCCAGAATGATGCTCACCAAATGTCAGTCTGATCAGTCCTTTGTGAGGTGACTCTTTGGATATACGTGTGTCAGGGAGCTCCTTGAGGAGACAGTCTGTTTTTTATAGGAGCTCAAGTGTTGAGCTGTGAGCTTTGTTGTTCTGAGCCGCTGGGTAGGTACGTTTAAGTCTGCTGTAGCAGAACTCATAAACCCCCCCTTTATTTTTTTGTCCTAGGGACTTAGGGCTTTATTTATGAGTTTCTGTTGTGCTGCTGCCTTTTTTTTTCAGGGCTGCCGTGCTCAGCCAGGAGGCAGCCTAGTCACTGTATGCCTGCAGAGGTTTTGCTGAGCTGCTGTGGGCTCTGCCCTACTGCTGCGTGAACTTCCCTGCAGTCCTGTTTGTATGGGTGTTGTTAGAACTGCCTCAGCAATGGTGACCCACCTCTGCAATGGGAGACTCTCTCTGTAGTAGCGGGTTACCTCAGCAATGGCAGGCTGCCTCAGCAATGGTGGACTACCTCTGTAGGGGTGGAGTGCCTCGGTAATGGCGGACGCCCCTCCTTCACAGAGCTGAACCATCCTGGGTTCAGCTGTGCTTGCCGTGAAACTCTCAACCTAGGGCGTTCCTAATTGCTGGGGTTTTTTTGGGGGGTGGGGTGTGGGTCCCACTAAGCCTGATCACCTGACTCCCTGCCTCAGAGCCTTTTTTTTTTTTTAAGTTGCACCATTGACTCTCTCCCAGGTGTTCCAGTCACCTGTTGAGAGGGCACCGGCATCTGTGTGATTTCCCGTGCTGCGACCCACTGCTCTGGCTGAAACAATGGCACTTCCCAGGAATCTCCTGGCCTGGCTTTCTCTTTCTGTCCTGTTAAATCAGATGACTGGGCGACTCTGCCTTCCCGGAGCTCCAATCACCAGCTTAGAATGGCGGCCTGACCAGTGTATTTTGTACAGAGAATCGCCGCGCTGGGGCACCGGCAAAATAGCCATGCTGGTGACCCATGGGGCCTCCTCTACCTGGGAATTTCCTGGTCTGTGGGCAATAAATATCCGTCTGGATATGCGACGTCCTCTCACCCTCTGCGCTTTCACTGGGAGCTGCAATCCTGAGCTGCTCCAAAACTGCCATCTTGGATCCTCAACCTATTTTGCCGTATATTGAAGAGAAAGGTTATTCTTACTCATTACTTGACAAAATCTTATTCTTTTTATGATGGCTGTCTGCAGCTTAGAAGTAGACAATATAAAATATTATCATTAACTCACAAGAATAAAATTCAGGTCAGTTATATTTAAAGTAAGCTTTCGACTGGGGGTGGTGTCCCACACCTGTAATCCCAGTGCTTTGGGAGGCCAAGTTCGGAGTATCACTTAAGCACAGGAGTTCGAGACCACCTGGACGACATAGTAAGACTCATCCCTAACAAAAAGATTTTTTTTCATTAGCCATGATGGGCTGGGTATGGTGGCACATGCCTGTAAATTCCAGCACATTGGGAGGCCAAGGCGGGTGAACCACCTGAGATCAGGAGGTCTCAATCAGCCTAATATGGTGAAACTCCATCTCTACTAAATACAAAAAAATTAGCCAGATGTGGTGGCACATGCCTGCAATCCCATCTACTTTGGAGGCTGACACAAGACAATCGCTTGCACCTGGGAGGCAGAGGTTGTGGTGAGCCAAGATCATGCTATTGCACTCCACCCTGGGCAACAAGAGCAGAACTCTATCTCAAAAATAAAAACATTGCCATGATGGTGAGTGACTGTCATCCCAGTTACATGGGAGGTCGAGGCAGAAGGATCACTTGAGCCTAGGAGTTTGAGGCTGCAGTTAGCCATGATGGAGCCACTGCACTCCAACCTGGGTGACAGAGTGAAACCCTGCCTCTTAAAAAATAAGCTTTCTTCAACAACTTTCTTCTAACACCACACACTCCATCACCATATTAATTTAAATTACTTGGTAAGTAGCAGGTTTATTTTGCAGCCAAATCTGTGAATTTGGTGATGCTAATAATTAATTATTTTTCTTATGGGATCTTTGCAACTTAGAATACAATTATTATTCATTGTATTCAGGTAATTTAACATCTTATCGGAATGCGGACATTAAATAAACCAGGGGCCGGGCACGGTGGCTCATGCCTGTAATCTCAGCACTTTAGGAGGCCAAGGCAGGAAGATCACAAGATCATGAGTTCAAGACCAGCCTGGCCAACATGGTGAAACCCTGTCTCTCTACTAAAAATACAAAAATTGCTGGGCACGGTGGCTCACGCCTGTAATCTCAGCACTTTGGGAGGCTGAGATGCGCGGATCACGAGGTCAGGAGTTCAAACCAGCCTGGCCAACATGAAACCCCATCTCTACTAAAAGTACAAAAATATTGGGGCATGGTGGCACGTGCCTGTAATCCCAGCTACTCGGGAAGCTGAGGCAGGAGAGTTGCTTGAACCGAGACCTGCGAGGCAGAGGTTGCAGTGAGCCGAAATTGCATCACTGCACTCCAGCCTGGGCTACAGAGCAAGACTCCACCTCAGGAAAAGAGAAAAAAATACAAAAGTTAGACGTGTGTGGTCGCATGTGCCTGTAGTCCCAACTAATCAGGTTATTGAGGCAGAAGAATTGATTGAACCCAGGAGGCAGAGGTTGCAGTGAACCAAGATTGTGCCAATGCATTCCAGCCTGGCAACAGAGCAAGACTGACTCTCAAAAAAACAAACAAAAGCAGGGAACACCGAACTTACTTAGTGATAGCTAAACCTCTAAATGTGTCCAGCAGCAAGAATGTAGCTATTGACGTATTCACTGTTAAGATAAAAAGAAATACAAGTGGAGGGACATTTATAACTTGGATTTCTCATTTAAGGCATTCCTGGCCAGATGTGGAAGCTCATGCCTGCAATTTCAGGACTTGGGGAAGCCCAGGTGGGAGGAGAGCTTGAGTCCAGGAGTTTGAGGCCAGCCTGGGCAACATAGTGGGAATTTGTTCTCCACAAAAGTCATAAAGAAAGTAAGCATTCCTATCAGGAAAAACACTTAGAAAAACCAAATCAAGCTTAAGCTTACCATAGGGCATGGGGGAAGTCAATTAATTTTCATGAGAGAGTGGTCATATGAAAGGAGCACTTAATGGCATGTTCTCACCACAGCCATGAGGTGTTAGATTCATCCCCATAAACAATGGAGTGTTCCCAGTGCAGCCATGAAGGTTAGTATAGATTCATCCCATTAAACAATGGAGGGTTCCCACCACAGCCATGAGGGTTAGTATAGATTCATCCCATTAAACAATGGAGGGTTCCCACCACAGCCATGAGGGTTAGTATAGATTCATCCCCATAAACAATGGAGGGTTCCCACCACAGCCCTGAGGGTTAGTATAGATTCATCCCATTAAGCAATGGAGGGTTCCCACCACAGCCATGAGGGTTAGTATAGATTCATCCTATTAAACAATGGAGGGTTCCCACCATAGCCATGAGGTAGAAACTTAAATTATTAAAATCTTTCTTTAATAATTTAGGTTTCTACCTCAGGAAACTAGAAAAACAAGTGCAAAATAAATCCGAAACAAGTACAAAGAAGGAAATGATAAAGAACTGAAGTCAGTGATTGAAAATAGGACAGCTGGCCGGGTGCGGTGGCTCAAGTCTGTAATCCCAGCACTTTGGGAGGCCGAGGTGGGTGGATCACGAGGTCAAAAGATCGAGACCGTTCTGGTCAACATGATGAAACCCCGTCTCTACTAAAAATACAAAAAATTAGCTGGGCATGGTGGCGTGTGCCTGTAATCCC
>CAUYOR010073155.1:0-12883 GCA_963573925.1 Callimico goeldii | reverse complement strand
ATTTCAAATTTCATTAGTTTTGTACATTACTCAGGCTATTTCAGCTGCAAGTGACAAAATCCAGTTGTAAATTGGCTTAAACAAAAGGGGAATTGATTGGCTCATAACTTGTAACTGAAGAGGTAAAGATAGAGCCGGTTTGTATTCTTCAGTTCCATTAATTCACTCATACTCCTCTCTAAGTTGTCTATTCTCAATAGGATTTCATCAAACCTTGTTTCAAAGTTCCTAGTTTCTTTACATTGGGCTACAACATGTTCTTTTAACTCACCGAAGTTTGTTATTATCCATTCCCTGAAGCGTGGTTCTAACACCGGGAGGCGCTCGTTCTCCATCAAGCCTTGTTCCATTGTTGTTATGGAACTGTGACCATCTTTAGGGGGAGAGGCGTTCTGACTTTGAATATTCTCGGCTTTTTTACGCTGGTTTCTTCCCATCATTGTAAATTTATCCTCCTGTCGTCTTTGAAATTACCACCTTTCAGATTAGGTCTCTTGAGTGGGCGTCCAAGTTGTTAGTTCCCAGGGCCAGAGCAGCGGCATTAAAACTGACGGTGCTTTTCAGCCCAGGATTCTCCTGTCTGGCTTCCTTCTTGTGTTCGTAGTAGGCGACTCTGCCTTCCCGGGGCTCCAAACCTCGGTCAGAAGGGGAATCGGTCCCGTTTACTCTGCGCCGAGCCGGCTGTGTTGGGGGCCCGTGTGGGTCCTCCAAACCTGTTTACTCTGCTCCGAGAGCTGCCGCACCGAGGTGCCAGGGGAACCGCTGCGCCGGCCGCAAAAGTCGCGCTGGCGACCCGTGTGATTCCTCCACTGGGTATCTTCTGCTCCGTGAGCGACCAGAATTTGTCTGAAAGTGTGGCGTCTTCTAGTTCTCTTCGCCTTCACTGAGAGCTGCAAACCCGAGATGTTAGCGATCGGCCATCTTGGATCGTTTTCCCATTTCTCCATTCTTGAATATATGAAAGCCATGAGTTGCCTTTGAACTTCATTACAGTTTTGAAATTTTTTAGACATATCTAAGATATTCTGTGGATGAGAGCTAGCCTTCTTCAATCCAGTTGTGACTGTCTTGAGTGTGAATGTCAGTGTTCATGTTTGATGTTGTTTATTTTGGTGTATACTCCTGGTGTAAACCCAGCCCAATCTTGTCCTATGTTGGTTGTGTTTGTATGTTGCTTGGCTGCACAGATGGTATCTGCTTGTTTGTTTGGCTAACTTAATATCCTACCTGCTTTTTCTCCATTTTCTGTCTTTACATCCAAATTCCTACACTTGAAATATTCTTGTCCACTAGATACCGAAACCCTGTTGGAAAATTCAAATTAATTACCCTTAGGTTAAAAAAAAAGCGCCTAACAAAGCTTTGTGGATTTGGCATGGGAACATATCAATTAAAAAAACGTTTGAAATAAAACTCACATATGTTTTTTCAAATCTGTTGAGTTTTTCCACCTACTTTTTCAAAGTCTTCTTTGGCATCCGAAGAGATGACATTTGAGGATCTGTCTCTTTACTGCTTTACTCTTTTCCAGGCAATAAAGCCTCTTGTTACATTAAATTAGTGTGTCTAAGTCATGATCCTTAGTCATTTTACATTGGAGTGTGATAGAGAGGTTTTAATATATTGTGCAGTAGATCCTTGATATTTTCAAATTTAACAGTAGTTTGTTTTGATTTTTAAAATCACTTTATTGAGAAATGATTGATATATAAAAAGTTGTACATATTTAATGTATACAACTCAATGAGTTTGAGAATACTTAATGATTTAGGGATAAGTATATGCCCATGAAGCTATCACCACTATCAAGGCTGTAAACATAGCTATCACTTCCCAAAGCTCCCCCTGCTTCCTTTGTTATTATTTTCTGTGTGTGGTAAGAACACTTAATATAAGCTCTACTCTTTTAGCTCATTGTTACTATCCAACACAATATTGTTAGCCATAGTGTGAGAGATGACTATCTGTTTATGGTATGGTTTTTAAATATTATACTTGTTCATTTCTTCAAGGTTCAGTTTTGTGGTTTTTCAGCTGTTGCTCCAACCACTGGTATGCAAATACTCAATGATTGTGTAAAAACCATACCTGTTAATTTATATATACTGCCACTGGCAGGAGACAGATAGATAGTGCTGTTTATTAGAATTATATGTGCTTCTGAGCGTTATTTCCTAACCAGATATTTTAAAGATTCAGAAAAAAAGTTTTAAGTCTGATCCTTATGAAGTAATTCTGAAAAACTGTAGAAAACAGAGTAATAAAGTATAAAAGCAGAAGCTATAGATTGAAATGATACTCTTCTTATTATCATTATTTCTAGAGACAGGATCTTGCTCTTTTGTCTAGGCTGGAGCGCAGTGGCATGATACATAGCTCACTGCAGCCTCAAACTTGTGGGCTCAAGCAACCCTCCCTCCTAAGCCTCCCAAGCAGCTAGGAATACAGGTGTGCACCACCATACCTGGCTAATTTTTCTTTTTTTTAAATGAAGATGGGGTCTCACTGTGTTGCCTGGACTGGTCTCAGAATTCCTGGGTTCAGGTGATCCTCCCACCTCAGCCTCCCTAAGTGCTGGGGTTACGTGCTTGCAACATCAAGCTGGCCTGAAATGAGACTCTTAAAGGGAAGAGAAAACAGTGAATAAAAAGTAGAGTCATTGGGAATTTAAAAGAAAAATGAATGAAGTGAAAAGCACTATGTCTGATCAAATAGAAGCACTGGATTCAGGTATCAACAAACTAATCAAGACGGAAGAGCATAGGAAATTTCCTATGTGTGCCCTGGCGAGAGCTTGGTAACCAAGATATCAGGGGCCAGAGTGAAACATGTTGAATGCATGAGCCAAGTGCTGGGACTCAGTTGACTTATAAGAACAAATAAGAAGAAATCATATAAATCCATGTAAAACAAAAAACCATGGACACTTGTATTAACATATAGCTTGTCAATAGAATTTGCATCAGTGCATGAACCGTCAAACCCTATTCAAAGAATAGCCTAGTGGTTTTTAAGTAGGTTGGCAGATAAAGAAAATACATTGACATCTATAACTCTTAAGATCTGCTGTAACAAACAGCTGTTATACTAGCCATACCAACTTTAATTTTCCTCCTATATATGATCTTGGTAAAGGCATCATGTTATATAAAACAGACATGATCAACTTGGATAATGAAACTATAAATAAAATTCTGCTTTACAAATTTTTATTACTGAAACACCCTGTGGTTTAGAGAAAGCAATAATGTTTTTATATAAAAGAAATAATTATTCCATTTCTTAATATTAAATTATAACATTTTTATGTCAGAAATACCTGTTCTGTACAGGGATTATTAAGAACTGAGAACATGAATCTATGTTGCTGATAAAGTTTCAGAATTCTTAAGATAAATTATGAATTCAGTTTGGGAGAATGGGGTGCCTTATCAGCTGAAAAAACTGATTTTACAACCATATGGCAATGGTAAAAAAATCCATACCAAATTCTTTATCTTGGATATGTATCTTGAAATTTTATGTGACAGAACAGAAATATATTTTTTATTCAGGAAAAAAATTGCAGAAATGTTATTCTGTGCAGCTGTTTTCTAGAATATGCCTGCCTTTTTGTTGTAGACAAAAAAGAGAATTTTCTAGTTTAATTCCTTGAAGAACAATTTGAATGGCATCCACTTGGGAAATTATGTAATTTCATATTAAATAGCGGGTGGTAAGGTAGGCAGATGGAAATGTTCAGTTCATCCAGCATCATCAGATTGATTTGACAAATGGAATCCTTTTAACTCTGTGGAAAGCATTTTTCTCCCTTGATCCTTTGGCAGAGGCATTGTCTGTGGTTTCCCCACAGAAGTTTGAGAGAGTAAATTTTGGATATGTAAATAGAAACAGCAGATGGGGACATTGCCTCTGACAGCTGGAAGGATCCACTGAGAATCTTAGGAGGGTGCTGGTATGGATGATGTTGGATAGGGCTGTTTAGAGAGACTTGAGGGAGGAATTAACCAATGTGAACATAAATGAGGACTGCACATGCTCAGAAAAAATAATAGTTACTTCTTAAGAAGCCAAAGGATTTTAGGTTGAGGTTGCTGAAAGACTTTGTTCTTGATATGGATAAAAACAACAAAAAACTTACTTTTCATATTCATACTTCATTTCCTTTTGTGACATGTCATCAGTGATTTGTGATGTGGATGAGCATGTGATATGTTTCTCAGTGAGTAGCTCCATCTCCTACGTGATATGTGACTTTGGACACGATATTCACCTTTCTTTTCCTTAGTTTCCACATTCTTATAATGGGATTGTGGGGATTAAGATATGTTTACAGTGCTTATAATTGTCCTTGGCATAGAATAAGCACCATGTAAGTGATAGCTGCTCTAAAATAATAATAATAATAATTTTGGTAGATTGAGAAATTCCCTTAAGGAGGAAGCTGTTTGCTTCCTCTGATAACCTTAGTATTGTTGATTTATTTTTATAGAAATAAGATACAGAATTCAGGAGCAAATTAGTGTTTAAGATGATTTATAAAGATATGTCCATATTACCATTTAAAAATTAAATTGTGAAAAATACTGCAGGTGCCCGCCACCATGTCCGGCTAAACTCTTAGCCTTTGTACGTGCCAGGTAATATGCTGTGGCACGGACACTGGTTCTGATGATGCTCCCCTTTTCTTTGCTTGCACAGTAATCAGCCCTCAAGACTCTTCTGGTTTGTGAAATCTTTCTTTGTGCCCCCATGCTATGTGTGTGTGCTGCCATTAGATCAATTTCACATTATTTTTGGAATTTTTATTTGCATATCTGCTATCCCACTCAGTTGTGTGTTTTCCACATAACTGTAAAATTATTTGAAGATGAAAAATTATGTCTTTTCATTAGCTACAGTGCCTGCTACATAGTAGGTATGTTTAGGTAAATGACTGAATGATAAATAAATCTTACTGGACATGATGGTATTCAAAAGAAAACAGTGCTTCTCTTGTTTTCCCTGTGGAGCAAGGAAATCTTTCCTGGAAGCCCCTACACCAGACATCTCCTTGTATTGGCCCAGGATACGGTCACTGACAAGAGAACAGAATTTCCCTAGTTGGCTTAGGTGGAAAAGGTATTTTGTGTTTAACCACAAAGACCACTGCTCTGGTTACAAAAATAATACATTATTATTATAAGAAATTTATGAATTAATGAAAAATACAACGAAATAATCTAGCATTACACAAAGAAAACTGTAGTTAACATTGTGCTGTTTGCTTTCTAGTTTTTGGTTGTATATGTATATGTTTGTGTGTATAGAAGAAAATTGCAATCATGTTGTATGTAGTGTCTTATAGTCTTAAACGTAATAGTCTAACATCCACGTTTTTCCATACCATTATATCATATTCTTCTGAAATGAGACTAATGGCTTAAATTCTTTCATATGGCTGTATTATAAATTATTTAATTGCTTATTGTTGGATTGTTTAGATTGTTAGTAGTTTTTTTATTATTGTAAATATGCAGTGAACATCCTTTTATATCAATCATGTACATCTCTGGTTATTTCCTTACACTAAATTCCTAGAAATGGATTAATGAGTGAAAGGGTACAAACACATTCAGAGTTTTTTGATATACTTCTCTGATTATCCTTCAGAAAACTTGGACCAATTACATTTCCAGAAACCTGCATATGAGTGGCTGTTTAACTCTCTTCTTGCCAGCGTTGGGAATTTTTTTCTTTTTTTTTTTTTTTGAGACAGGGTCTTGCCCTGTTGACCAGGCTGGAATGCAGATCACAGCTCACTGCAGGCTCAAGTCCCTGGGCTCAAGCAATCTGAATTATGTTTTCATTGCTAATTTTATAGGCAAAGATGATTTCACTCTGCTTTTTTGACTCATAGTGTTATTTTTCATTTAGTCAGCATTTAGTGGATATTTGTTGAATGAAAGAAGAAATCCGTGTATATTGTTTATTCACATCTATTATTGACATTATTTTTGCTTTTTTATAGTGATCTACAAAAAGTACGTAAGATGTATTAGTATTAAGTATAAAACTCCATATAATTTATGACATTCTATTTTCAGTTTGTTATTCTGGATATTAGCTTGTTTAGTTTATGGTATTACAATAATTTATAAATTGTCTTAGAGCCTAGTCTGAGATTGATTCCATCATAGTTACATTCTTCCTGGAGTTCCTAATTACATAGAGACTTCGTTTTTGGTTCTGATTGAGAAATAAATTATTTCTTTCTTGATTCCTTTATATTATTTATTACATGCCTATGATTTTTCTCACAATTCCTTGGGAACATACCATTTTATTTATCTTCATATTCTTCCAGATATGAAAATTTTTTTTCTCTATTTAGAAGAAATGTTAAATTATTTTCTTTTTATATCTTCTCCCTTATTCCTTGACTCAGATTTATTTTCTATGTGTATGTGTGTGTGTCTTTGTGTGTGTGTGTGCATGCGCATGAGAGAGAGAGAGAGAGAGAGAGAGAGAGGAGTCTCAGCTTAAGTAAACAATACTTTCCTGTGCTATTTATTAGCAGCTACAACAGCTGTTTATTGTTAATATTTATCTCATTTAATCTTCTTTTGTCATTTAAGACTGGTACATATCACTGTGCTTTTCATTTAGAGAGAAATGAAATATTTTGGGCTGTACTGCTAATAGTGCTATGTGTATCAGAGCTGAGATTAGAACCTAGTTTGCTAGTGATATGTTTGGATTTCAAATTATAAACTATACTGGGTTTAGTCTTGCACATAAAAAGAGGCTGAACTGAAGTTTCCAAGATGTTGAGAAATTTACAGTTTATTTAAATTTTCATCTTGCTCTCAAGTACACTCTTTTTCCAATTATTTGCAGCTAGAGAAGCAAAAGTCTTCAAGTATAATTTAACATAACCAATAGGAACCACACGACTTTTACAGTCATTTTTGTTATATGCTAGTGTTTATACAGTTCATGACTTGACAGCCGACCAAACTGTCGTATCCATCTCATATTAACATATTGTGAATGTAGTAGGAACTGGCTTAGCAAAATCTTGAAACCTCTAATATTTGTGGGATACAAAAGTAAACAACTTTGGGGCTTTCAGGTTTGTGTGATGCACAGCCTATCCAGGACATTAACGCTTATTCTCACTGTTTACTCCCTTGCTTTTGTGGACAGTTTTGCTGATAGGTGTTTAGGCTTGCCAAGAGAGATTATTTCTACCTAGCAGAGGACTCTTGGAGAAAGCCATTGGTTTCTACTTAGAAATGTGATAACTAATGATAATGGCTGATAACGAATGGGTGCTTACAGTGTGCCAGACAGAATTTAAATGCTTTATGTGTTATTAATATATTTTATTATTCACAGCAACCCTACTAGGTTTTTCCCATTTTACAGATACAGAAATGGAAGCGTAGACTGGCAAAGTAACTTTCCAAGGTCAGATAGCTACCTGGAATTCCTACTCTGTAGGGATTCAAACTTCAGCAGTCTGCCTCCAAGTCAGCCTTCTTAATCACTGTTATACTGACATTCATTAGATAAAAATAAAGAGGCACAGGTGAGTCATAAGTGGCTGTTTGTGTTTTTGGAAAACATTTGACTTTATGCCTACTGGCAGCTCGAAATAATTAAGCTGGTGCCATTCATTAAATTTTTATTTTTGTTAAGTGCGTTATTTGCTTGCATCTAATATTATAATTGAAACATAGTGAGTAAAGTATACTCTTATGTTTGTACAAATTTAGGGTAAGCCTGTATTTTCAGTAAAGAAAGTGGTCTTTGAGAAAGAAAGTGTTTGAAACAAAACTTTGAAGAGTGGGTTCAGAATCAAGATAACAGCCACAGAATGATAAGTAATTTGGTCAGTGCTCTGTAATAAATAGCAGAGACTGTGCCTTATTGCACCATCTTTAAAAGCTGCACCATCTTTAAAAGCTGAATGTTGCAGAAATGGCAGGCTAAATGTTTTGGAGTAACCAAGCTGACTCTAGGCAGAATTTGTGTTTGGCATCTTCTCATTTTGCCTGTCACTGGCACCTGTCTCATTCACCTTTTATCATTGCCAGATAGGGCATGGTGCCTAACAACCTTTACTCACTGTCAAGTCCAGCTGGGAGTAGTGGCATGCACCTGTAGTCCCAGCCACTGGGGAGGCTGAGGTAGGAGGATCCCTTGAGCCCACGAGTTTGAGGCTGTAGTGAGCTAAGACTGTGCCACTGCATGCCAGTCTGGGCAACAGAGCAAGACCCATCTGTTTAAAACAAAACAACAACAAAACAAGTTTCTCTTAAAATATTAATATTAGTGTTTAATAAAAGGGATATTCTTTTTCAGGATATTTGCATTTAATAAATCATTCTTAAAGTTTGTGCTTTGGTGTTATTTTTGAGTTGACATCTGTTGCTGTAAACTTACCTGTTAGAATTGATTTTGCTCTGTCCCATAGGATTTGGTGTGTTATGTTTATATTTTCATTTGTCTCAAGAAATTTTTTTAATGTCTCTTTAAATTTATCTACATGTTGTTTAGCAACATGTTTAATTTCTACGTATTTGTAAAGTTTTTAAGGTTTCCCCTTTCATTGATTTCTACTTTTATACCATTGTGGTCAGAAAAGATCTTTTTTTTTTTTTGAGACAGAGTCTTGCTCTTGTCACCAGACTGGAGTGCAGTGATGTGACCTCAGCTCACTGCAACCTCTGACTCCCTGGTTCAAGCAGTTCTTCTGCCTCAGCCTCCCAAGTAGCTGGGACTATAGGCGTATGCCACTATGCCCAATTAATTTTTGTATTTTTTTAGTAGAGACGGGGTTTCAACATGTTGGCCAGGATGGTCTCGATCTCTTGACCTCATGATCCACCCACCTCGGCCTTCCAAAGTGCTGGGATTACAGGCATGAGCCAGCATGCCCAGCCTGAGAAACATTCTTTTTTTGAGACAGTCTTGAACTGTTGCTCAGATTGGAGTTCAGTGGCATGACCTTGGCTTACTGCAACCTCTACCTCCCAGGTTCAAGCAATTCTTGTCGCAGCCTCCCGAGTAGTGGGAATACAGACATATGACACCACGCCCGACTAATTTTTTCTGTTTTTAGTAGTGACAGGGTTTCACTGTGGTAGCCAGGCTGGTCTTGAATTCTTGGCCTCAAGTGATCCACCTGGTTGGCCTCCCAAAGTGCTGGGATTATAGGTGTGAGCCATTGCAACTAGCTAACTTCTGTTGATTTTAGTGGTAAAAGTTATGATATGTTCCATCTCAACCTAAGATTTCCAAGTATTTTCTACAAATAGAAAAATATATCATTGAGCAATGAAAACTTTTTATTAGTAAATGATTCAAAATTGAATAAATGTAGTTTGTACATAAAATGTGTTAAAATGATGCTTTGCCGCTTCAATGAAAAAGAGGAGGCTTGCTGGGATTGATAAGGAGGAAGGAGTCATTCTTTGGAAGGTGGTTGGTGAGTCAGGTGATGGACTTTTAAGGTGTGCATTCAGCAGCAGAAGTGCTTAATAATATTAATAGTATTTTTCTCTGTGGATTTTGACTAATGTGGAAACCTTTGGTATATCAGTAGAATGGGATCTTGTGGTCAAAAAAAAAAAAAGCAAGATGTAAGTTTGCTTCCTTTTTTGTAATTTGCAATTCATACACCTCCTGGTAGGATGTTATATTAGTTTCCAGAAGCTGCTATAGCAAATTACTACAAACCTGATGGATGGAGAGAACAGAATCATGTCTTGTCGCAGTTCTGGAGGCTAGAAGTATGAAACCTGACAGGGCCACATTTCTTCTGGGGACTCTTGCTTCTTCCTGCTTCTGGCGGCCAGCATGGCATTCCTGGGCTTGTGACTGCATCCCTCCAATCTCTGCTTCTGTCTTCACATTGCTGTCTCATCTGTGTCTGTCTCCAGCTCCCTCTGCCTCTCTCATAAGGATGCAAGTGGCCCATCCTGATATTCCAGGACAAGCTCCTTCTCTCAGGATCCTGAACAACACTTTGTAGTTGTTGTTGTACAAGGTGATAGTCATTCCTTTGCCATGTAAAGTAATATTCACAGGTCCCATGTGCTAGTGTGGGAATGAGGTGGTGACATTTGGGCTGCTAATTCTTTGCTGTGGGAGACTGTCCTGTGGGTGGTAGGTGTTTCAGCAGTGTTCCTGGCCTCTGCCCACTGGATACCAGTGACATTGTCCTCCCAGCTGTGACAACCAAAAATATCTTCAAACATTGTCAAGGGTCCCCTCTAGGGCAAGACTGTCCCTGGTTGACAACCACTGCTTTACCCTAATGAGAGTCCATTCTTATCCCATTCAAATATGCTGGCTGGGAAATTTCCAGTCTTGTTAAGAATGGGGAACATGGAGAATGGATGCTGAAGAGGTGACTGCTCCTCTCTGCTACACCTAACATTCTGTTGAAGTCCACAAAAAAGTTGTGGCGTTTTCATCATGACTAAGGCATGGGAGAGGCTATACATATAATGGTTCCCAAAGTGCCCCTAAGAGACCAATAAAACATAGCAAAGCTGCATGATAAGCAGGCTGAAATGTATGTAAATTGTTCAGGTGAGTCTGTCTCAGGGTTTCTGTACTTGGCAATACCTAAAGCCTTCATGTAAAGCATGAAGGGCTCCAGAAAGAACCCACTCTTTGCTTTCAGTTTTATTCTGTATGTTTAATACAGCACAGCAGAAGCAATCAGCTCTCCCTGATGTTACTTATCCCATAAATTGTCTTTCCTTATGTCTACGTATTTTCTTCTTTATTCAATTTTATTAAGAGATCATCTGATCTCCAGCTTTGCTGGTCTAGAACCTCTGTTCATCTTAAGCTCCTCAAGGAGAAAGGGACTGTTATAATCATCTTTCAATGAGTTTAGGAAAGCAGTTCCCTCATTTCAGCACTGTGCCTCATAGGGCTTAAAATTTGACCAAATGACTTGACTTTACATACGTCCTTCCCAGACCCTTTAGGACTACTACTGCTTCTCCCCTAGAGGTTTTCTCTGCCTTTTGGAAAACAGGTAGGGAAAAAGGGATCTAGAAATAGCAATGTTCATTATGATAGCCAAAAATGGATAGAAGGAAAAGAGATTCATTTTACTGTGGTAATTAAAGTGAGAATGGGGGAGAGTAAGAAGGCATGCTTCTTCTTTTTCAGGAGTCTTGGCAAATGTTCTAGTTTTAAAAGAGAAAGAGACATAGCCAATTAGGTTGAAATGATATAGAGTTCATCCCTCCACAGTCATATTTTATTGAGCCATTTTTCAATAAATGGACTAAATTGTCGCTTGGAACTCAGTAGGTGGTGCTCTTGTGCCGGCTTTGGAGAGGTTCTGAGAGCACAGTGGCTGGTTCCAGGGCCTGTATCCTGTTGGTCCCCTTGTGTAACTGCCAGACACACCACCTGGAAGGCATCACATGGCTGGTTTGGTGAGCTGCTTTCTGTCTTTGGAAATGAGGGGATGAATTAGCGTCTTTACCTTCTCTAACCTGTCTGAGCTCTGCCTCCCAGGGGAACCTAAGTGAGAAGCTTACTGACCTTTTAAGGAAAAAAATTGTGACTCTACTCTTTATCCAAACAATTGTAATGTGTTTTGTTACCAGTTTTCCAAGATTTTTTTTAATTGTTATTCTTCCGTGATTCCTTAAATCAAAGTTCCTTTCCACATAACTTAGGCTATCATTCTTGTTTATGTTTTCCTTTATGTTAATGTTTGTTTCCTGTTTTAGTTTCAGAGAAGTTGCAGTAGAATGAAATATGTAGTAGAGAAATTTGGAAGTGATAAAGGAATACAGGTGAAAGCCACCAAGTTCATGCAGCAGCTAGTAGTAACTTAGCTGACAATTGGCAGGAGCACATTGCTTTACTCCTTTTGCTGTATAATGAGTTCCTTGGTCCAAACTTGGTTGTGATACCATGATGGTGAATAAGGAATCCAGTCAAGTCCACATTTGGTGATGCTGGAGAAGTGTGATGGGCAAGGAAGATAAATTTAAATCCAGAATGAGTTTTCTATTGCAAGGAGGGCAGATCTGTTGCCAGAAGTTACCAGAAGCATTTTGGGGTCTGCTTTTTCAGGAAGTTTCTGTATGGGTTATATGAAGCGAAAGTTGCTTCACCCATATCCACCAACTGGTAGGAGAGAGGCAGAATGCTAGTGGGACTCACAGCCTGGATGTGCTGATCTGAGCCATTCAGTCACCTGTGGTGTGGAAAGGCTACCAGCCAGGTCCGAGTGAGGCTGGGCAGTGGGGCTAGCAGCTGAGCTCCTGAGCTGTGTGGCTGCAGATTCAGTGATGTGCAGTGTGTTTTGGCGACACAGATTACTTCCTCTCCAGTCTACTGTCCGGTATCTTGTTCACTGAGTTTTTCAGTTTTAATGACTGTAGTTCTGATTTACGTACTTTTTAGGTTATTGTTTTTGAGCCGTTTTTTAATTCTGCCTTTTTGATTTATACTTTCTTACTCTTTTAATTAGCTTTTTAAAAAGCACCCTAAATATACTTGTTTTTGTTGGTGTTTTTAATCACCTTAAATATATTTTGTTGGGATTACTTTAGTATCTTAAGTATACTTTGTTGGGATATTTTAGCATCTAAATATATCCTTTGTTGGGCTGATTAAGTTCATCTAAAGTGAATTTATGATCTAATGTCTGTTTTTTTTTTTTTTTTTGAGACGGAGTTTTGCTGCTGTTACCCAGGCTGGAGTGCAATGGCACGATCTCGGCTCACCGCAACCTCCGCCTCCTGGGTTCAGGCAATTCTCCTGCCTCAGCCTCCCGAGTAACTGGGATTACAGGCACGCGCCACCATGCCCAGCTAATTTTTTGTATTTTTAGTAGAGACAGGGTTTCACCATG
>CAUYOR010073153.1:0-40840 GCA_963573925.1 Callimico goeldii | reverse complement strand
CGGCTCCCAATTTCTGGGCTTAAGCGCCCCTTCCATTTCAGGCCTCTAAGGAGCTTTTAAAAAACGGTTATACCAATTAGCCGGGCTTTTTTTTTTTTTTTTTTTTTTGAGACAGAGTTTCACTGTTGTTGCCTAGGCTGGAGTGCAGTGGCACAATCTCGGCTTACTGCAACCTCCACCTCCGGGGTTCAAGCAATTCTTCTTCCTCAGCCTCCTGAGTAGTTGGAATTACAGGAGCCTGCAAAAACACCTGGCTAATTTTATATTTTTAGTAGAGACAGGGTTTCCTCCGTGTTGATTAGGCTGGTCTCAAACTCCTGACCTCAGATGATCCGCCCGCCTTGGCCTCCAAAGTGCTGGGATTACAGGCATAAGCCACTGTGCCCGGTCTTTTTTTTGGTTTGTTTAATTTTTTGTAGAGATAACTTCTCACTGTGTTGCCCAGTCTGGTCTCAAACTCCTGGCCTCAAGCAGGACTCTCGCTTCATCCTCCCAAAGTGCTATGATTAGAGGTGTGAGCCTCCACATCTTACCAGAATATATTTTATTGGCCTATCTTATGTCAGAGTAAATATTCTCTAATTTATTTTTAAGTAATGCTGGCAAACTGTATTGCTTCATATGGCTCATTACATTAGATGTGCAGTATATCCCACAGTAACCCTTTCATCTTTTACTTCCCACAAGCAAGTCTTTTTATCACATTCAGGGTCTACAGAAGCCTGAAACATTTAGCCTTCCTGTATATTTTTATTCTTAATTATGACTTGATCACATTCCTCTTACTAATACACACTCTTTATCCTATTCACCTTCTATTTTGTCTTTTACAGCTGGGGGCTCATACTTTATGATTTCCCGAGCACTGGGCCCAGAATTTGGTGGGGCTGTTGGCCTCTGTTTTTATCTTGGTACCACATTTGCAGCAGCCATGTACATTCTTGGTGCCATTGAAATCTTTCTGGTAAGTAATGACTTCATTGTGGTATATAATGTAGCAGAAATATTGATTTGGGTTTAATCTTTGATATGAAAGCTTCTGAGAGATTGGCTGTAGGAATAAATCAGGTGATTGACTGCCAACCTGAGTTGGCTTCTTACTGTGAATATGAGGTGAAAAGGTTGAAATTCCCTTTGCCTATTTCTTCTTCTCAACCTGATTGCCACCACTCTGTCACCTCATCCAAGAGGGTCAAGCCTTGGAGGCAAGACTTGCACCAATGGGGAAAATGTAAAATAAAGTTTATCTTTTTTGATATCTTCTTCCCTATGAAATAAAATATTTCTCATTTCTCTATTCACTGAGACATATTGTTTACTATTTAAAGTAGTGACAGCAGAATCCGAGTTAAAGATGATTATTATATTTATTTTATATAACCTTGTGAATAAGATTATTAGTTTATCCCTTTCTTTCCATTAGGAAATGTAGCTATTTAGAACAGCATGTAGACCAAAAAAAATATGGATATATATATCCATAACAATCCCGTTTCTGTAGGCATTTCAGATCCTATTAGAAACTAGGCTAATTTTCTAGTCATTTTCTATCCCAGCTTTGCTTTCTTTTGTAAAAGTAGATGCAAACAACTATAGCCTTTTTACTTACTTCTTTTGAAATAACCTGATTTTGTACTTTTTTTAATCTAACAGATATATATCGTTCCCCGGGCTGCCATCTTTCGCAGTGATGACGCACTCAAGGAAGCAGCAGCCATGCTAAATAACATGCGTGTCTATGGCACAGCTTTCTTGGTCCTTATGGTATTAGTGGTATTTATCGGCGTACGCTATGTGAACAAGTTTGCCTCACTTTTCCTGGCCTGTGTCATTGTGTCCATCTTGGCCATCTATGCTGGAGCCATCAAGTCTTCCTTTGCCCCTCCACACTTCCCGTACGTGTCTGTCTCTCTGCCTAGCCATCCTTATTGGGTAGTAATGGAAAATATCTGGTGGTGTGGTAATTCCAAGTCAGAATTTCATGGAGTCTCTCTAAGATTTTCCCCTTTGGATAAGCCCAGTTAGACTTCCTTCCTTGTCTAGGCAGGAAGCCTCCCAGCAAACTATGTCCTGTTCATCCTCTTTCTTACGTAGAACTGGTAGCTATAACAATCATTTAGGTACAAATATTAGGTTTTTTTCTCCCTGATAATTGTACATAATCTTTTTTATTATACATATTTTGAACTATTCATGAAGGGCTTTGCAAACAGTGTAGTTATTGCCAGCAACCTTTATAGGTATTTAAATGTTGGATTTCTTTTACTAATGAAAAATCAAGGGAATCAAAGGAAACCTAAAATGTTTAATAAAATAAAAGGAAATATTAGTAATTTGCATGTATATCTCTATATATGTAATATTAACTCTAATACAACTGCCTTTTTTCATCTTTTTTTTTAATTTATATATGTTTATGGGGATACAAGTGTAATTTTGTTACATGTACATATTGTGTAGTGGTGAAGTCAGGGCTTTTATTTTTTATTCATTTATTTTTGAGATGGAGTCTCTCTCTGTTGTTTAGGCTGGAGTGCGGTGGCATGATCCCAGCTCACTGCAACCTCTGCCTTCTGGGTTCAAGCAGTTTTCCCACCTCAGCTTCCCAAGTAGCTGAGATTATAGGCATGTGCCACCGCACCCAACAACTTTTTTTTTCTTTGTAGAGACAGGATTTCACCATGTTGGTCTGGCTTGTTTCAAACTCCTGATCTCAGGTGATCCACCATCACACGAGCCTGGCCTTTTTTTTTTTTTTTTTTTTTTTTGAGACAGTCGCGGTCTATTGCTAATGCTAGAGTGTGCAGTGGCACTATATGGCTCACTGCAACCTCTACCTCTCAGGTTCAAGTGATTCTCCAGTCTCAGCCTCCTGAGTAGCTGGGATCACAGGCACAGGCCACCGAGTCTGGCTAATTTTTGAATTTTTAGTAGAGATGGGGTTTCACCATGTTGGCCAGTCTGGTCTTGGACTCCTGACCTCAAGTGATCTGCCCACCTCAGCCTCTCAAAGTTCTGGGATTACAGGTGTAAGCCACTGTGCCCAGCCTAGGTCAGGGCTTTTATCCATTACCCAAATAATGTACTTTGTACCCATTAAGTACTCTCTTATCATCCACCTCCCACTTCAACTCCCTAGTGCAAATACCTTAAAGTATGTTTTTTGAAGTAGTAATGGATTTGTGCAGATCTGTGACTCACAGGCCCACTTTTCCCTTTGACTAGTCCCATAGGGACTAGCTGGGACTGAGTGTTATTTGTAGTCTTGTTACAGGATTATCTTGAAAAGTCATCTGGATTATCTGAGGATCAAATTCATTGGTCCTATGTTGATTTAACCAGATTACAGAAAAAATATTTTTCAAGACAAAAAGACAGGTCCAGTGAGGCTTAATGACTTACCTCCAAGTTAATAAATGGCAGATCAAGAAGGTGAACTGTGATTTTATGACTCCCCATTCATTATTTCTTTTATGCCATGCTATATGATGGCAGAAGTAGATTCCATCTTAAACTTTTAATCTGCTTATCTAGGGACTGTAATATAGCTGAAGGTCCTTTTTAGAGTCATAAAAGTTCTAAAGTTGAAAGTCTGGCTGTATCTTAACTTGGGAAATTCCATTTTGCCTCAAGTTCACCTTTGAGGCTTCTCCTCTTCTTTGATTAGTACACAGTCATTATGAGTGGCATTTTCTTTGAGATATTCCAGCAAAACAAGACAAATCTAGAAGAAGACATGAAACAAGCCTGGGAAATGATGGGAGTTATTGAAGCTGAGTACTAGGTACATGATTCATAATAATGTATGTAATCATTTTGCAAATTTTAAAAGTCTCTTTTTTGAATCTGAGAGGTATTTTAACTATGGATGTATTATTCCTTTGTTTATATTTGTGTCTCTGGGTTAAATAAAAAAATAAAGCCAGCAGTTAATATTTGTGTTATAGTTACCCTCACTCCCACTGGGTCTAGGCATAAGTTCAAAAACAGTTTTCTCTTAGGCCATTGAGGGATTTACCTTTTAATTCTGGCCAAGCTGTTTTCCTTGCAACAGTAGCCAGAAGATTCGACCTTTAGCGTAACATTTTCAGGGTGTTTTTATGAATGTCAGGCCTTTCTAGGCCAAAAAAAGAGGAGTGCTTTTTTCTTTATAAGAACAACAAAAGGACTCCAGTATTCTTTTAGACCTAACAGTTTTAGCCAAAAATTTTGGAAGATGAATCAGCGTAATGTCTTCAGACAGTTCTTCAGTTTGAGTTCTGTCACTGCCACCTATGACCCTGGACAGAGAACTGTATTTCCATAACCTTCAGTTAACTCCCTAAATTCCTGAACTTCAGTAATTTCATCTACAACATAGAAATTCTAGTACATCGTGATGTTGCTGTAAGGATTAAATTGGCAGAAAATGTAAGTCACCACTCACAGTGCTAAAATAAATTATAAATAAATAAACATTAGTTTCTTTTCTACCCTTGATAGTAGAAGCTCTTGGAGATGAGGTTCTTGTTTCCTTTACTAACCTGTTTACTTTTTTTTTTAATATATTTTTTTTCCCTTACTTGATCTCTCTCCCTATTTCTTTTCACTTAGGGTCTGCATGCTGGGTAACCGCACCCTTTCATCAAGACACATTGACATTTGCTCTAAGACCAAGGAAATTAACAACATGACAGTCCCTTCAAAGTTATGGAGATTCTTTTGTAACTCGAGTCAATTTTTCAATGCCACCTGTGATGAATATTTTGTTCACAATAATGTCACTTCAATCCAGGGCATTCCTGGATTGGCTAGTGGTATCATTACAGGTAAGTTAGGGAGTTATTGGACAAGGTTTTTACTGTTTTCTGAGGAAAATAGGCCTTGTCATCTTAGATTCTTCTACCATCCATAAAGATTCACTGCCATGGTGCTACTTGTCTTCTTAAGCATGCCACAAAGCTCTTAATTCAACATATTTCTGCTTTTCCATTAGTAAAGCTGTCCTTATTTAGGACTCCTTTACAGAGTTGGTATCTGCTAACATTCACTTCCATTTCAGAGCAGAGTTGAGCAAATCACTTTCTAACCTTAGGATAAAATATTCTGTGTATTCTTGTAAAATTGCCAGTGTTCTTCCTGCACTGACAGAATAGAACTGTTTGAGTGTCCATACCCACATGTATCTTCCTTAACTAAATTCCTGAAACGTTCCTTAAGTGACTTCTATCATAAATGTTTGGTCTAGAAATTCTTTGTACATAAGTAAGTTTACATTAAGGTGATAGAAACAGCATTGATGACTAATAAAAAAAATTTGTGGGGCATTTAGTTTTAGTCTGTTTAACTTTTACTGATTTGCATTAGTAAAGTTAAACTGCATTTATATGTACCAAATCATTTTGCCAAATTATATTTAAACTAGATAAGAAAGAGCACTATATTTTTATTATGTGTGTTTTATTGCATAATATGTGTGTGTACATGTGCTCACATAGAAGCAGGCACACCTTTAGAAACTGTATAAATGAGGAATCTGATTTTGAATGTTGTTTGGGTAGAAAATTATCTAATTATCTTCTTTCCATACTGCTGCTGCTTAAATTCCCATTTTTCCCACTGTAGAGAATCTTTGGAGTAATTACCTGCCCAAGGGAGAGATCATTGAAAAGCCTTCAGCCAAATCTTCTGATGTCTTAGGCAGCTTAAACCATGAATATGTTCTTGTTGACATCACCACCTCCTTCACGCTTCTGGTGGGAATCTTCTTTCCCTCTGTTACAGGTAAGCACATGAGCCATTGTCTATTTTAGAAGCTGTCAGACCCAGGAAGTAATTTTTCTCAGAGGAGCAGAATTCTCATGGTTCCTAGATTTGCTTCTAGTCTTTGCTATCAGTACCAATATCAAAGTATCCAAGAAGTTAACTTGATTTTTTCCCCTTATCTCTAAAGGTATCATGGCTGGATCAAACAGATCTGGAGATCTGAAAGATGCTCAGAAGTCTATTCCCATTGGTACTATCCTTGCCATCCTGACCACCTCCTTTGTCTGTATCCTTTTATGGATCTGGTCTGAGTCTTAGTCTTAGGAACGTAACTAGATGATCAGTATTTTTATCCTGGTAACAAAGATACCTGCTTTCTATCACTTCACTTCTTGCCAGATAATCTGTCCACCTCATATAGAAAATTCAAAAAAGAATTTATAGGAGTATTTAGCAACTCATTTTACTGATAGAAGAAATATTCTGAGTGTCTACTTTCTATCTCATGTTAGAGGGTAAACAGCAGTTTCCTTGACTCTCAATATGGTAGATTTAAGCAATGTTGTCCTTTTTGGTGCATGTATTGAAGGGGTTGTGCTCAGAGACAAGTGAGTAATTAATCTCTTTGTAACAATTCTGTGTCTGTCTGCCATGTTGTTCTCAGAGACAAGTGAGTAATTAATCTCTTTGTAACAATTCTATGTCTGTCTGCCATGACTTCTGATAGTTCCACATAGCTCCAAGACAGTTACAAACTCAACACAGCCAGGCACTGTGAGAGGCCAAGGCAGGTGGATTGCTTGAGCTCAGGAGTTTAAGACCAGCCTGAGCAACATGGCAAAACCCTGTCTCTACAAAAAGCACAAAAATTAGCCAGGTGTGGTGGTGTGCACCTGCAGTCCCAGCTACTTGTGGGACTGAGGTGGGAGGATCACTTAAGCCTGGGAAGGCAAAGCTGTAGTGACCTATGATCACACCACTGCACTCCAGTGTAGGTGACAAAGTGAGACCCTTTCTCAAAAAAATAACCCAACCTGAGTTATCATTTATGACTAACAATAAGAAAATATATGTATGTAGTTCCCAAAGGGGCCAGCATTTTCTAGTAAATATGTGAGACAGTTATAGCTCTTCAAAAAAGCAGTGAATTTGTCTGAATAATGACTTCCCTGTACATCGAGAACTGTTCAGAAACGAGACCAAAAGTAAGAAGAGCAAGTAAAAAAAATTTCAAGTGTCTCTAGCATCTCCTCTATGAGAGATAAATATCTAGTTGTGTTTGGCATTCTAAATAAAAGCCTGAAAGTTACTTTCTTCATCTTCTGTTCTTTTCTCTTGTGTTCTTTTCTACTTATTTATTTAGAGACAAGGTCTTGCCCTGTTGCCCAGGCTAGAGTGCCGTGGTGCAATCGCAGCTCCCTAGAGCCTCAAACTCCTGGCATCAAGCAATCCTCCCTTTTCAACTTCCCAAGTAGCTGGGACCACACCTAGCTAGTTTATTTATTTATTTATTTATTTTTATTTTTTTGTAAAGATGGTTCATCACTATTTAGTCCAGGCTGGTCTGAAACTCCTGGGCTCAAGCAGTCCTCCCACCTTAGCCTCCCAAAGTGCTAGGCTTATAGGCATGAGCCACCATACTTATGCTTTCCCCTATTCTTTTTTTAAATTTCCTACACTACACAGATCTGTCTCCTATTCTTTGTCCACCTCACTCACTTTGTACAGGCCTTCAGAATTTTTGCCTATGTTTTTGTAATAATCTCCCTTTTAGTTCTACCCTCTAATCCTTCCTCCACACGGCCACCAGAATGGCTTTTCTAAAACACAAAATTTGAACATAAAAACCTCCCTGCTTCAGCACCTGCCAGTACCTCTTAAAATCCATCACCTTGGGTGCAGTGGCTCACACCTATAATCCCAGCACTTTGGGAGGCTGAGGCAGGCAGATCATGAGGTCAAAAGCTTGAGACCATCCTAGCCAACATGGTGAAATCCTGTCTCTACTGAAAATACAAAAATTAGCTGGGCGTGGTGGCACATGCCTGTAGTCCCAGCTACTCAGGAAGCTGAGGCAGGAGAATTATTTGAACCCGGGCGGCAGAGGTTGCAGTGAGCCGAGGTCACGCCACTGCACTCCAGCCTGGTGACATAGCAAGACTCTGATTCAAAAAAAAAAAAAAAAAATCCATCACTGTGATCTGGCCCTCTCTACCTTGTTTTACTCTTATCTCCTGCCATTCCCTCATAAATTCCCTAACTTAAGAGTTTAATATGTCTTGTTATATCTCCGCTTGTATACACATTTGTCTGTGTTGTTTCCTCTGCTTAGAATAGGTTACTCCCACTTAGCTAGCTCATATTCATTCTCTAAGAGACTAATAAGGGTCTTCTCTCCTGTAAAGCTTTCCCATACTCACCCAAACAGAGGTAAACATTCCTCCCTTTGTTCAGCCACTCTATTTGAATATACTATTTTATGATATTTATGATGCTATTTTGCAGCTACTTGTTTTCATATCACTCTCCCTACACATTGAGCTTTTTGAGGACTCAAAGCCTAATATATGCAATATAAATATTGTTGACAAAAATAAAGAGCACAGTGTATATATATGTATGTAACACAGTATATATGTGTGGGTATATATATGCAGGTATGTAGTATAGTATATTACTATACCCTTGTAATAGGAAATTCATGGAGCTTTGGTAAGTTACACGATAAAATAAAAATTATTGAGACTGTAAATTAGAGTATCATTTTGGAAAACTATTGGTTATTATCTCCTTAAAGAAGAACATCCACTTACGTATGACTCAGCATTTCCTCTCTAGGTATATCTAATAGAAATGCTTACACAGATGCATCAAGAATAATTAACAAGATTTTTCACAGTAGTGTTTTTTTGTTTTTGTTTTTGTTTTTGACTGCTTCATTTTCCCTTCATAAGTATTATTCTTAATAGCCAAAACCTGGAAATAATCGAAATGTCCATCACTAGTAGAATGATTAAATTATATATTCATGTAATAGAAAACCATATAGCGATCAAAGTAAGTCATAGCAATATACAGCCCCCCCCAAAATATTCACAAGCAATGCTAAGTGAAGAAAACCAAACATAAAAGTATATACTATATATCATTTATATAAAGTTTTAAAATGGTAAAACTACATAGTATTCAAAGTCAGAAGGCTGGGTATGGTGGCTCATGCCTATAATCCCAGCACTTTGGGAGGCTGAGGCTAGAAAAGTGCTTGAGGTCAGGAGTTCCAGACCAGCCTAGGCACCATAGCAAGACCTTATCACTATAAAAAGTAAAAAATTAGCTGGGCCTGTTGGCATATGCCTGTAGTGTAACTACTGGGGGGGCTGAGGCAGAAAGATCAGTTGAGCCCAGGAGATCAAAGCTACAGTGAGCCATAATCAACAGCACTACCGTCCAGCCTCAGTGACAAAGCAAGACCCTTTCTAAAAAAAAAAAAAAAAGATCAGGAGAGTAAATAGTGGAGAGGAAGAAAGAGCTTATCATTGGGGATGGGCATAAGATAAAATTTTGGGTACTGGCAATGTTCTGTTTCTTGACCTGCATTGAGCATAGGTGTTTGCTTTGTGGAAATCTTCAGATGTACATTTGTTGTTTTTTGCACATTACTTTTTGTGTGCTTACTAAAAATTGTTAAAACAAGTAATTAAACTGATGCCATCTTTCACCCATCAAATTAGCAGTGATCAATCAGGCTGGGCGTGGTGGCTCATGCTTGTAATCCCAGCACTTTGGGAGGCTGAGACAGGTGGATCACCTGAGGTCAGGAGTTCGAGACCAGCCTGACCAACATGGTGAAACCCCATTTCAAAAAAAAAAAAAAAGTTAGCAGTGATCCTAATATTTTTATTTTAATACATAAGACTGGTGTGGAGTCTGCATGTGCCGTAAGACTTGAATACTATTATTCAAATCACTACAAATTTTTATTCATAGCTTTTTATGACATAGAAAAATGCTTATGTTTTAAGAATACAGAATTATAGGTGCAGTAAGATCTCAATTTTTCTAAAAAGCAGATATTTTTGATACCCCGAAGGGGAAAGTTATTACTGAAGCTTAGCTTATTTTCTAGCCCTGTATGTATTTTTTTCCTAATATAGGTCAGTAGTGCCTTTTGATCAAATCTGGCTATCTTTATATTTAATAATATTATTTGTCTCATTTTGATTCTCTAAAACTTATAAATGGAAAAAAAAAATGAGTGGGCCAGACGCTGTGTCTCACGCCTGTATTCCCAGCACTTTGGGTGGCCAAGGCAGGTGAATCACTTGAGGTCAAGAGTTTAACACCAGCGTGGGTAACATGGTGAAATGCTGTCTCTACTGAAAATACAAATATTAGCCGGGTGTGGTGGTCCACACCTGTAATCTCAGGTGTTGGGGAAGCTGAGGCAGGAGAATCACTTGAACTTGGAGGTGGACTTTGGAGTGAGCCAAGATTGTGCCACTGCACTCCAGCCTGAGTGATAGAGTGAGACAAAAAAAGAAAAAAAAAAAGAGGGGGTAAATGTCTCTAGTATTTCAGTCTAAAGTTATTTCCAGATTAAATTTCCCTACTCCTATTTCCTTCCCAGGTTTGGGGATGCTGTGAAAGGTAATTTGGTGGTGGGCACCTTATCTTGGCCATCCCCATGGGTGATTGTTATTGGCTCCTTCTTTTCAACGTGTGGGGCTGGACTTCAGAGCCTCACAGGTGCGCCAAGGCTGCTACAAGCTATTGCTAAGGATAACATCATACCGTTTCTGAGGGTAAGTGACCTTTTTTAATGCCCTCTTCTTTTTTTCCTAGCTTTAATCAGAAACAGTATGGTCTTCATGGGCTTAGAAATTACTAGATCATAAATGTAGAGACATGGGTTTTTAGCACAAGACCCTCTAAATTCCAAGCATAAGTTTACATGTGAGTGCTGTAATGATGTTTAAAAGATATCACAGTTGTTACACTATTGTCTTCCAGATGTCTGGAACTGTAGGCTGGAGGAATCAGACAGCATTGACTCAGTACTCCTATGCCTGATATTTCCCTTCTGTGTGCAGGTTTTTGGCCACAGCAAAGCCAATGGGGAACCTACCTGGGCTTTACTTCTAACTGCTGCCATTGCAGAGCTTGGAATACTTATTGCCTCCCTGGATCTTGTGGCCCCAATTCTTTCCATGTAAGAACCAGTGATTCTCTTCAGTTTTTCTTGTTTAAATAATAAAGAATACACGTTCATTTCCATTAGTCATATAACAGTAGTGACAAGAGTGGGCTAAAGACAGATGTAACTTCACTTAAATAAAAATCATTTCTGAGAACTTTCAAGTAGCACTAACTTTTGTAAGTTATTAGGTTTTTGCCTACCTATTTAAATTGAGAAGTTCTTTGGCTTCATTTCTAATTCATTATCAATTGATTGTAGCTCTTATGACCACTGTTAGTTTTTTTATTTATTCACCTGTGACTTACTGATGGCTTACTACTTACCTGGCACTGTGTAGTATGGTATTCTGGAAATACAAAGATGGATAAGACAATCTGATGGCACTGATAATGGATAGGGAAACCAGCGATCCACATATAGTGTGATGAGTGTCATGCTAAAGGTGAACACTCAGTACCACAGGAACACCAAAGCAAGACATCTAAACAGACAGAAATGCAAGAAAGATTTTGTGGAGGAAATGATACTTGTATCTTGAAGAATGACTGGTTACTTGCTAAGAAAACAAGGGATGACAGCCATTCCAGGCAGAGAATGTGTCTAAAGGAATTAAGGAATGATATAAGATAGCACATCCGGAGAACTGGAAGTAGTTTGGTTCGAGGGGAGGGTGCATGTTGAGGGAATAGCAGAATAGAGAAGTAGGTAGACCAGATCACAGAGGACCTGGAAGTAGTGGGTAATCTTTGAGAACAAAATGGTAATGTTTTAGGATGATCAGTCTGGTATAAAAGATGGATTCGAAGGAGGCTAGAATTGAGCTGGGAATGCTAATTGGAAAGAAGATATGAGAGCCTGAGCTAAGGTGATTAGTAGTAGAGATGAAAAGGAAGAGAAGCAGCTTTGAGATTTTTAAATAGAATCCATAGGACTTGGTAAGTGAATTTGGTACAAGGGTAAGGAAGACGAAACCTGGATTATCCTAAGAACAACTGGGTAAAGAGTGGTTGTGTCACTGAGAGAACAGAGAAGGATCAGCAGGTTTGTGGGGAGAGGTTTAAGTTTATCTGCTTCCTATTTAATCAGGGGTTAGTTGTCTAGAAACAGGCTTCAATACAGCAAAGGTCTCCAGTTACTTAATCCTCAAGGAATCATCTTCCAGTAATAATCATTCTTCTTTTTTTATTCTTCAGGTTTTTTCTCATGTGTTACCTCTTTGTAAACTTGGCATGTGCCTTGCAAACATTACTTCGAACACCCAACTGGAGACCCCGATTCCGCTACTACCATTGGTAAGTCTGCTGCTTCTCTTCTTTTTACTCACATTTGAAGAGGACCCATCTTTGAACTAGAAAACTAGGAGAGTCTGGCTTCTTGATAAAATTTTTTTCTTTGTCAGCCATTTCATACTGTTTCAACTTTGAATTCTTAACTGAATCCTCACCCCCCTATCCTATTTTCCTATATCACTTCATAATAACTTATAACACCCAATAAAAATAGAGCAAAAGCACAGAATAGGTATTTCCAGCCTGCTATAATTTTCAGGTTAAAACAGCCTTCTCTTGCATATTTATTTTCCTGTTTGTCCCTTAGGGCTACGGAGTCAGATAATTTAAGCTCCAATCTCAGCTCTACTATGTCCTACCTTTGTACCCTTCAGCAAAGCACATAACCATGTAAAATTTAATTTTATTCATTTGTAAAATGGGACTAATAAATCTAAAGTGCTTATCATAGTGTCTGGTACATAGCAAAGCTCTGCTCTCAACAAAGTGTTGCTGCTGTTGCTTTTGTAGTTAAGTCTCCCCAGTCCTGAAGGGGTCATCATGAAAGTTTTTTGGCTATCCCATATCTTTCCTCTCATAGCTAAGTGCTCATTAATTATGTCCTGTATGTACCTGTTGCTACATTCTTCTTTGCTGACTTTCTACTTATTCCCTTTCTGACTTCACTTACCAATAGTGGGCAGTGATGTAACCTTTACTGGGTAAAAATTTAAATCTTCTACTGATTTTTAATGTCTCTAATGCCCTTTCTAGCTTTAACTTTAGTTATAAGTTCTTTACGCGGCCGGGTGCAGTGGTTCACACCTGTAATTCCAGCACTTTGGGAGGCCAAGGCGGGCAGATCACCTGAGATCGGGAGTTTGAGACCAGCCTGACCAACATGGAAAAACCTTGTCTCTACTAAAAATACAAAATTAGTCAGGCATGGTGATGCATTCCTTTAATCCCAGCTACTCAGGAAGCTGAGGCAGGAGAATCACTTGAACCATCGCTTGAACCCGAGAGGTGGAGGTTGTGGTGAGCCGAGATTGTGCCATTGCACTCCAGCCTGGGCAATAAGAGTAAAACTCCATCTCAAAAAAAAAAAATTCTTTATGAACTTTTTTTGTTGCTATCTTGCTTCTATTTTTCTCTTTCTCTTTACCTTATATTTTCATTACATGCTAGTTTTCTCCAGATTAACTCTCCTGTTCGTTCTTTAAAATGCATCATAGAACTAGGAAGTTCATTCTGTACACAGAAAACCTTCCAGTAAATGTAGTCGTCTACCTAATTTGCGTGATCAAAACAAGTAATTCTTTATTGTCTGCCAGGTTTCTCTTATGTACAGTCCAAAAATAATAGCAAATTTTTCTCAGTGAGTTCTGCAGTTACGCTAATAAATATTTATAAAATTTAAGAAATATTTACATGAAAATTTTTTAAAAGATCCTAGAGTTATTAACATTTCTGACTGTGTGTCCATCCCTGCTTTGCCAAGTAAGTATTAATTGTCCTCAGAACTACAGATGACTTTCATAGTATTCTGTTATTTATGTTTTTCCAGCAGTTGGAAACATCTTCTAATGCAAAGTACAGTTTGGGGTTTAGTGCCCATCTACTGACTGTTTCATGATAAGACAACTATAAAATTGAGAATACGCATTTAGAAACGTTTGTGGCAGTTTGACATTGCTGTAGCATCCAGGCATGTGATAATTAAGAATTCATTTTTACTGCATTTTATAAAAGTTCTATTTATAATAGTTTCAAAGTTTTTAATAATCCCTCACTAGAGATAATTGGAGAAGCACCTCTAACATAGGCTTCTTTTTCAGCTACTTTAAAAAATACTTTTTGGTATTTGTTTTGTTTTTAATTTTGTAGGGCCCTTTCTTTCATGGGAATGAGTATCTGTCTGGCTCTGATGTTCATTTCTTCCTGGTATTATGCCATTGTAGCCATGGTAATAGCTGGTATGATCTACAAGTACATTGAGTACCAAGGGTGAGTGTGGATTTAATCTTGATCACAACTAAAAGTAGCAAGACTAGCTAGTTTGGTTAGAGCCAGCTCAGTGAAAATACATTAAGGACTCAGGTAATTTCATTTTGTTCATAACTATATTTTGTACCCCTAATTCTCTAACCATCTTACCGATGCAAACTTTCATCACAAGGGAAATCCGTTGAGAAAGTATGAATGGGTCAATGGAAAATAACAAAGGACATATCCAAATAATGATTCATACTAAACGAAGTACAACACAAATATAAATAATTTTGCTCATCTTTTCAGTGAAGGGATTATCTCTGAAATGAAAAAGAAATTAGTTCTGAACAACTTTGTAACTACTAAGACTTACTAACAACTTTCAAAAATGAGGACTAAATAACATTCAGAAGATTACATTGAACTTTCCTTTCTCTGCATTATTTTCAAAGTATCTTAAATTCCAGGTCTGTTATAATTTTCTAATCTAAGTTGCTCTTTTACATTATTGCTTTTAAAGAATTACATAGAAGAGCTGAATGAGTGACCCCTTCAGGCTTTATTCTGAACTGTTTGTGCCATGCAGTCTGTTGGTGCAGGGTGCTGTTTGTTGATCTGCCTACAGTAGGTTCATTATGTTAGTAAAGAACATTTTATCATTAATCTGGGTTTTAATCTTCTACCTTGCACATATGTGATTTTTAGATTCAGAAAAAAAAACATTATTCTTTAAAATTATGCTTACTTTAGTTTAAATTTGTCTCTGCTCTTTTCTTTTTCTCACAGAGCTGAGAAAGAATGGGGCGATGGTATCCGTGGGCTGTCCCTCAGTGCAGCCCGGTTTGCTTTGCTTCGGTTGGAGGAAGGACCTCCACACACTAAAAACTGGAGGTAAAGAAATCAACACTAGCGGTATTTGGCACATAGTTAACACACAAAAATATGTGCTTTGTTGATTACAGGATAAGAAAACCTTGTGGCTCAAGAAATTGGTATAATGGACCTGTTTTGAACTATTCTAAATCCTTAATTTTTTATTCCCTTTTCTTCATGCCATTTATGATCAAGATTTCTACAATTTATTATTCTTCCTTGAAGACTGATCAACTTGAGATAGTACTGGGAACATTCAAAATAATACTCTCATCCTGTCATTTCCTGTGATCTCTTCCTTCTGTCAAGTTACCTGTTTTATACAGATCTCCTGAATTAAAGGGTGGAGTCTGTCATTCTGTTCCCCAAACCCAAAATGTTTTCTCCTCCCCTCCAACCCCCACCAACCTCTTCACAGGCCTCAGTTGCTTGTATTACTGAAACTAGATGAAGACTTACATGTCAAGCATCCTCGCCTCCTCACCTTTGCCTCACAGCTCAAAGCAGGAAAAGGTCTCACTATTGTGGGCTCAGTCATCGTGGGGAACTTCCTAGAGAACTATGGTGAAGCTTTAGCTGCTGAGCAGGTAAGAGTCAGACTTTGGATGTATTGGAACTCAGTGTACAGCTTTGTGATGCTAAGTAGTAAGACCTCAAACTTCTGCTTGAATCTTGTTCCTGAGAGATCTAGGAGGTTTCTCACTTAGTGTTGACTTTCAAACAGACACTTTCTCCCAAATAATAAAGATGAGCCAGAAAATAGTTATTCTTTCTTCCCATTTAAAACATTACTAGATTATAAGATTATTAAGTCTAAACATTATTTTCAAATACACTCCAAAATTAATCTCAGCACTGAGAAGAGTCATGTAAATAAATTGATTCCTTGAATTTTGGAGAGGATTCCTCTCAATCTTGTGACAAGGAGTACTGACCAAATTTTCTTCCTCTTTACTAATCTATGTTGTATCATGAGTAAGATTTCTTTGCTAATTCTGGTTAGCTGTTCTTAACACTAAAGTTCTTTAACAAGGAAGTTGTTTTCACTCTAATACTTACTATATATGATAGAACTAATCCTATTGTTTTTGAAATGCCATTGTGTTCAATGGCATTCATTTTGGAATGCTTATGAAATCCTAAACACTAGAAATGCTGAAGAAACATTAGTCCAGAATAATGCTAAAAATTAATAAAAGGTACACAAGATTGAAAATCAGGATAGCCTAGTTCTTAGCCATATCACTAATTTAATCTGTGCCTTTGTGAAAATCATTCCATTTTTCACACCATTATTCCCTTCCTTAACTTACCAAGAGGGTGGAGTAAGAGTAAATGAGATGATATCTCCAAATTGGCTTGACTAAATACAGGAATAGTAATGTAACTACAAGTGTCATAACTAATCACCAATCACCATTAAAATGTCAAAAAGCATATGGGAATGGGAGAAGCAAAAAAGAAAACACACCTGAAAAAATTCTAAAATGAAACTGAATCATCATATTGAATTTCTGATAAGATGAGTCAGGGCATGACTGGGGCTGAGGCAGGAAGAAGATTGTTTTCACACTAGTGAGTCCCTCTGGTCAATTGAGAATGTTGAATAGTCACTTTGTAGAGATCCCTGTTCCCAGTTTTTTGGTACGGTACAAAGGAACAAAAGCAGAAAAAGGAAAAGGCACAGAAACTACATGTAGACAACCAGCTACAGAAGTAAAAATATGTAGTATGCACTTAGAAAGTAAAAAAGACAAAAGATTATGAAATTCCTTTGGGATAATTTTAACTTTTTGGACTTTTCTGTAGGCGATATAGTTTTACGTAGACTTTGGAAACAGGTGGGGGATATAATATGGAGAAGGAATAATGGGTTAAAAGGTCCAGAGTGAAGCAGTTTAGTGTTGCGCTCCTGTGTCTCTTTCAGACCATAAAGCACCTAATGGAGGCAGAGAAGGTAAAAGGATTCTGCCAGCTGGTGGTGGCCGCCAAACTGAGAGAGGGCATTTCCCACCTCATCCAGTCATGTGGCCTTGGGGGCATGAAGCACAACACAGTGGTGATGGGCTGGCCTAATGGCTGGCGTCAAAGCGAAGATGCTCGAGCTTGGAAGACTTTTATTGGTACCAACCATTTCTCATACAAACCTAAGGGCCTAAGTCAAGGGGACATAGTTAAATCTTTGTCACCCCAGCCTCCTAAAATAGATGCTATTCCATTGCTGAAGCGTAGTCTTATATGGTAACCCAAAACACTACCAGTAGTAATACCCAGATTCTGCCCATCCCCTTCAGCTTCATATTATGTTCATGAATTACTTATTTCTGTCAGGTCTTTTGCTAGAAATTTTCTCCAAAATTGCCATGTTTCCATATGTGATTTTCCATATTGATGTCCTCACAGGAATTGGAAGGATTGTTCTTCAGCATCATAATCTCCCAAATTCACATATCCCCCCTTAGAAATGTAGTAATCAGAATATACCTAGTAACACAAATTATGGTTCTCAGTCTAATTCTATTAGCTACTCAGATTTTTCACAATGATTTTTGTTACTTAATGAGATGTAACCTACTAAGTAGATAGGACCCTTTGCTCAAATAAGTGTAAAAAGAGCATTTGCTTGCTTTCCTGATGTGATCGGAAGCAACGCAAGCCTAAGGAGTCTTCTCTGCTTATTTTTTCTTCTCCCTAGGCACAGTTCGAGTGACAACTGCTGCCCATCTTGCACTGCTGGTGGCTAAAAACATCTCCTTCTTTCCCAGCAATGTGGAACAATTTTCTGAAGGCAACATTGATGTGTGGTGGATTGTGCATGATGGGGGCATGCTCATGCTACTGCCATTCCTACTGAAACAGCACAAGGTATTTGAGACACCTTTTTTTCCACAAAAGTCTTTCTCCCTTCTGTCCTGGTTCACTAGACAGATTCTTCCTTTGATTATATAGTGTTGGGGCTTAGAATTAGAAGAGTTGGAAGTTATTCTGGGCTCTACCATGATTCCAATTTCAACCTTAAGAGAAATCATTGTCTTTGTATTTGAAACCTGCCTATTGTGTGTATATTGCACACATATACATGCCCATTCTGTGGTAAGACTAAACTGAAATTTAAAATAGTAAATATTACAGTCTGCATGTTGTCATCAATGTACTATCTGAATAAAGCACCCTCTTAATGTATCATGAGCCATCTTTTCTTTTGCCAGTGTTTTCTTGTTATGAAATTAAGAACTCCTTAAAACTGTATTAAGTGTGGTGTTTAGTTACAATAACATAGCAAGTAAGAAGCTAGGAACAAATACCCTCATACTATATATAGCAAGGTTCTTCTAGACCACAATGCCTCTTAGAAAGTAACTTTTTTTGCCTCCTTGCTCTAATTTTCCATATATGTATGTCTCTCTCTCTAAGGTGTGGCGGAAGTGCAGCATACGGATCTTCACAGTAGCCCAACTAGAAGACAACAGTATCCAAATGAAGAAGGACCTAGCCACTTTCCTGTATCACTTGCGCATTGAGGCGGAGGTAGAAGTGGTGGAGATGGTGAGAAAGCTGAGTTTGAGATACAAGAGGTTCATTCCCCCATTCCTCTCCCTGTCTTCCTTGAATCTTTTCTGGTTTGGGGAATTACTCAGCTCTAAATGTTGATTAATCCCCTAGTGCCAAAAAAAAAAAAAACCCTAATTTGTTGACCTAAATAGGGTGTATATGTGATGCATATTTGATGTTGCTTTTTGTTTTTACATTCTTGTTTATTACATAGTCCTGATATTTCTGCCAAATTCTCGTCTGCTTAATACAGTTCTATGAAATTTCAATTCATATATTCAGCTTCAAATCACACATGGCTTTAAAAAAAATCGAACATTATTAAAAAGACTAGAGTTTGTGTTTTGTGTTTCAAGGCAACACATGTATTGGTTAGATCATGAAAAAGATTTTCAGGTCCTCTGGATTTTATCAACAATCACAAAAACATTATGTAGCTCAATGACTAAACAAAATAGGGGTGAAACTTAGGTTAATATTGTGAGGTTTTCCCTGGTTTAATTTAGTGACTGGAAATAAAAATGTGTGGGTCATCCTTCTTTCTCCTTTGTGCTTTTTGCCCCCTTTGTGTGATGTCTATGGCAGCATGACAGTGACATATCAGCTTATACTTACGAGCGCACTTTGATGATGGAGCAGAGGTCCCAGATGCTCCGGCACATGCGGCTATCCAAAACAGAGCGAGACAGAGAGGTGAGACTTTACTGCATCAATCCAGTCGTGGCTCTCTAAAGTCTGTCACTGAAAGGGATGATACTATATTGTTTTCACAGGATGAAAAATTCTTTCCTTCTCACTCTGTCAGTTATTCCACTATAACCCCATTATTACTTCAAAATAACTGAAGATGAAGCATGAGAGAAAATTTGGTAGAATAACTTGTGTTGGACCTTCCTCAGGCACAGTTGGTCAAAGATCGAAACTCAATGCTACGATTGACCAGCATTGGCTCTGATGAGGATGAAGAGACAGAAACCTATCAGGAGAAGGTACACATGACTTGGACAAAAGACAAGTACATGGCATCCCGGGGGCAAAAAGCCAAGTCAATGGAAGGATTCCAGGACCTGCTTAACATGCGTCCGTAAGTTTTCCTACTCCCAAGTTTGTCATAAAATATAATAACCTAATCAGTGGCACAAATGTGACTTTGCCTGGATATACAGGATAGAGTCCGTTCATTTCACCTCGAATCTGGCCACCTCATTATTGTTTGCCTGTTCGTACTGGCTCCCAATGAACAGTGTACGCAAGCTAACCATCCTCTCTATCCACATAGTTCACCTCCATACTGTGTTATTAGTATAAAATAAGCAAACAGAGAATGAGAAAACCCAGATATTAATATCATAAAGAAATCATTTTAGGCCAGGAGCAGTGACTTATGCCTATAATCTTAGCACTCTGGGAGGCAGAGGTGGGCGGATCACCTGAGGTCAGGAGTTTGAGACCAGCCTGGCCAATATGGTGAAACCCTGTCTGTACTAAAAATACAAAAAAAGCCGGGAGTGGTGGTGGGTGCCTGTAATCCCAGCTACTTGGGAGGCTGAGGCAGGAGAATTGCTTAAACCCAGGAGGTAGAGCTTGCAGTGAGCTGAGATCACGCCATTGTACTCCAGCCTGGGCAACAAGAGCGAAACTCCTTCTCAAAAGAAAACTCATTTTATCAGATTATCCATAGTCAAGTGAAAAAGCTCTGGATATCAAGTTTTTAAGGTTGACTGTATAGCTGGTTTTCTTTTTACCTTAACAGTCTTTATTTCTTCCCCACTCAGAGACCAGTCCAATGTGAGGCGGATGCATACAGCAGTGAAACTCAATGAGGTTATAGTTAACAAGTCCCATGAAGCAAAGCTGGTTCTATTGAATATGCCAGGGCCACCACGAAACCCCGAGGGTGATGAAAACTGTATCCTTTCCAAGAGTGGGGCTTCCAGTAGGGAAAATCTCCTTAGCCTCTTTCTGAGATGAGGTAACAGGGTAACTATAAAAGTTATTGTCTGTGCCCCCACTTTCCCTCTTTAAGGAAGACTGAAAAGTCGTAGGTAAGAATTTTTACAAAGTTAATTCTTTTAGGGGAGTTGGGGCAAATATAATTCAATTCTAGAAGACTTTTTAGATGGTGTATTTGCAACATGACAGCTAATATTCAGTGTATAAAACCCTTCCTCACAGTCCTACAGAAAGCATATCCACATCCTTTCTCCTTTTCAGGCTCTACCCACTTTGCAAAACCTTTTTATTTTGGATAAAGTTAGGAAAGAAGCTGAGATAGAACCTCCTTTAACTGAGGGGAAAAAAGAGATATGGATTCTTTCTCATACCTTCATCCCAGGACTTCTGACATGAGGGAAACCATTCAGCACTGCAACCACATAGATTAGCTTATACCCACCAGTACCATTTCCAAAAAAAAAAAAAAAAAGGTTTAGGCCAGGCGTGGTGGCTCATGCCTATAATCCTAGCACTTTGGGAGGCCAAGGCAGGTGGATCAACTGAGGTCACGAGTTCGAGACTAGCCTGGCCAACATGGTGAAACCCCATCTCTACTGAAAATACAAAAATTAGCTGGATGTGGTGGCAGGTGCCTATAATCCCAGCTACTTAGGAGGCTGAGGCAGGAGAATCACTTGAACCTGGGAGGCAGAGGTTGTAGTGGGCTGAGATGACACCATTGTGCTCCGGCCTGGGCAACAAGAGCAAAACTCCCTCTCAAAAAAAAAAAAAAAAAAAAAAGAGAGAGAGAGGGAAAAAAAGAAAAACCATTGCGCTCCAGCCTGGGCAACAAGAGCAAAACTACCACTCAAAAAAAAAAAAAAAAAAAAGAGAGAGAGAGAGGGAAAGAAAGAAAAACAAAAAGGAAAGAAAGAAAAAGAGGTCTTTAAAAAAAAAGACAAATTGAACTGGCAGAAAAATCTGACTTGAGCAGCTTCACTTAGAAATTACTTGGGTTCTCTCTAGGCATCTTGTTAGCTGCCCTATTGTGGCTTTTTTTCTTCTTTCATCATTTTTATCTTATTTAGAATAATATTTGTAGGTTTTCCCATTTTTAAAATAACATTTAGAAAATAACAAATGGGAGTCTTGTATTATGTATGCACCTGGATCCCTGGTTACTTCACAGGGTTAATTTCAATACAAAGTTCAGACTTTTCTGAATATATAATTAAGCAGCTAATTCTGTAGCTCTGTGACCAGGTAACTTCAGATTATGATGCCAGGTTGTAAGTTTGTACTTTTTGCCTGTCTCCTTGACAAGTTCTGAAGACATGGAGTTCCTAGAGGTGCTTACCGAGGGACTAGAGCGAGTCCTACTTGTCCGGGGTGGTGGCAGTGAAGTGATCACCATTTATTCATAATCTACTCTGAATGACTGTGCTTGGCCTGTTTTCTTAAAAGGCCTACATCCTCCATGGAAGTGCCAGCTCATTACTACCACTCCCACTCAACTAGAAGCCTGTGTTGTATACACATCATACTGAACTCTTGATGAGCTGAGCCTCAAGTACCTGTGTTAAAGAGCTCCCATCTGATCTACAGTCCTTACAGAAAAAGCAAGTACTCCCTCAACATCAGAACAATGTTCAAGTCTTAGGAGCCACGTCTGACCAGTCAAAGGCAAGTTAGAATTAACAAGCTGAGCCAATAAATGAATTGGTAAAAGGGATGCTAGAAATTCAACTGAAGAAAGTCAAGTATATATTCGACATTAAAGATCAATCTCAGAAGACATGGTTCAATGATGGCACTGTGCGGATGACAGACACAGCTTTATCTTACTAAAGAATTTATGGTCAAGTATATGTGGACCTATCCTTGGCAAGCCAAGATGCAAACATTTTTTAGCTATATTTCTTTAGCATACCCACTGCTCTAATTTTATATTAGGATACTAATGTACAAAACTTGAAACACAGCTGCAGCCTCTACTTCTTCATAAATATTCCCCCAAAAAACCAGATTTAAGTATCCATACTGTATCAGTGTATACTTCAATTGTTTCTCTTAACTCAGAACCTGTTCTGTGGTTGTAACACAGGCAGTTGCCATGGAAATTGTTTTTGGTAAGGTAAAAATTATTCCTTTCAGTTTCCTTTCAAATGGCCAAACTAAGAGAACTCCAAAAGGAAGCTATTAACATTTACCGCAATAGTCTGTGGTTCTCTATACAACATGGACAAAACATCCAAGCTGTTATCTAAGAAACGCAGGTCATGATGCGCATTAACCAATAGGTTCTACTTCCCCGGCTCCACCCACCACCCTCCCCATGCCTTTTTTATGCCCTCTTATTAAGCACAGGTCAGAAAATCTTAAGGAACAAATTCTAGGAAAACTGGCTAAAAATCCTTCCCTGAAAGCACTAGACTTTTAAAGGGCACATCTGGCAATGGAATTGGAAGTTCTAGAGCCATACTCTTTCTTTAGTGCCAGTTACTGAGCGGCTGCTCTCCTTACCTACTTTACTAAAATGGCATTCAGACTGGCATTGGCCTGTTGAAGAAATTTTACTTTCACTAAGAAATCTGTTGCCTCATCTACAAAGCAGTAGTTAAGACTTGAGGCATTCAACTTAATGCCAAGTATAAGCATTTTCCCCTTTTCCTTTCAATTTTATCCTTCATTTTGACTACAGAAACTTGGCTCTGAACTAAGAGATTAATCAAGCCAATAGTCTTCTATTTTTTTGTTTGTTTGTTTTCAGAAAGTTCAGGCCAGGTGCTGTGGCTCTCACCTGTAATCCCAGCACTTTTGGATGCTGAGGCAGGTGAATCACTTGAGGTCAGGAGTTCAAGACTTGGTGGCCGACATGGTGAAACCCTGTGTCTATTAAAAATACAAATATTAGCCAGGTTTGGTGGCACACGCCTGTAATCCCAGCTACCACAGGAGGCTGAGGCAGGAGAATCTTTTTAACCCAGGAGGCAGAGGTTACAGTGAGCCAGGATTGCACCACTGCACTCTAGGATGGTAACAGAGCAATACTTCATCTCAAAAAGAAAGTTCAGTGTGCCAAGGAAATACTTGTGCAAGCTCATCTTTTTATTATTTACTCATCACACAACATCTGGCTTACAAGCATAGGGAAACTATTTGGCTGGCTGAGCAGTAATTTCAAGTATGTGAAATCTTCATTTCTTTTACAGAATAGGTATTTAGAGAAACTTTTCTTGCCTGTATTCATGGCTATTTTTGAATTTCAATTTATTAGTCACAAATAGTGCCACTCTTGTTTGAGTACTCAATAGGACACAGAGTAAGCTGACCTAAGTGTCACAGATTATTCATTTGACCTGTAAGTACAGAGAAAACTCTTCAGTGTAGCTTAATTGAGTAATTTTGATTTGTTCCCTTTGCTCTTTCTTCAACCTCCAGGCGCACTCAGGATGGCAGCGCAAATAGGATCTTAAATCTTTTTTTCTGTTCCCTCCTGCAGATGATAGAAACATTGTTTATAACTACCACTGCAACACTCCATTGCTTAGTTGCTTCTAACAGTAGTGTCAGGTCCCACAGGATTTAGTACCTTTTTTTTTTTTTTTTTTGAGACAGTTCTGTTCCTGTTGCCTAGGTTGGAGTGCAATGGAGCAATCTCAGCTCACCGTAACCTCCAATTCCCAGGTTCAAGTGATTCTCCTGCCACAGCCTCCTGAGTAGATGGGATTACAGGCATGCGCCACCACACCTGGCTAATTTTGTATTTTTAGCAGAAACGGGGTTTCTCTATGTTGATCAGGCTCGTCTCAAACTCCCGACCTCCGGTGGTCTGCCTGCCTTGGCCTCCAAGAGTGCTGGTGTGAGCCACTGTACCCAGCCAGGATCCAGTATCTTAAAGACCCATACTATAAAGGTCAGCCTGCCTAGGAATTCCCCCACATTTACACACACCCCTGGCCAAAGTGGTATTTTTGTTTCCATGTAAAACAAATTATGGGCAGACGATAAAAGTTAGTTTTAGACGTGCTGTTTGTGGTTGGAGCTCTGTAAAAATCTTTTAAAGGGATAAGGGAATTAATGGCTATTAATGTAGCCACTACTCAAAATCACTATTACATGGAAAAATGGTTGTTAGGCCAGATTTATACTAATCTCTGTCTAGAGCATTTCATGTCTGTATGTGTTGCTTATGGTGTCTCCAAAGTCTTTCATCTCTCTTAATCACTGCAAATAAAGCAATACTGAAAACTTGAGAGAATGCACCTTAGGGGAAGGGGCTGTTTCAAGAGAAAAGACAAAGGAAAAAACTGCCTCTTGAATAAGATCAAGCTTTTGAGTCTTACCTATGACTTTACCAGGGCAGATTAGAAACACACATCCTCCTATTGCTGACCCTCTGCCTTTAATAGCTGTCTTAAAAGCTTAAGTCTGAACTGCAGCATCTGCTTGACAGGTGCCAGCTTCCTCTCAGCAGGGGTAAGATCACTATATGTATCTTCTGTTGCCTCAGATTCCTGTGGCCCCAAGGATCCCACCAATCCTCATTCCCCCTAAACATGTTAACATAAATCCCTTATTGTGGGTATTAAAACAACAGTTAGACTGTATGCATGTTTATGTGCTCTTTTGGTCTGGTTTATTTTTCTTTTCATCATGTATAAGCTGAATCCTACTTTATTTTCTTACATCTTCCATAAGTGTCTCCAACAGAATTTTTATGATGTCCCAGCTTGTATTAAATAGAAGTGAAATATTAAGGAAAATAGATTTAAAGGAACTTGTGCAACTTTTTTTATGCATTGTTCTCGACCATTTAATTTATTGAAAGGATATGCTGCTACACTTCCTGATTTAGCAGCAGTTATTCTCTTGTTTACATAGAGTTATGATTTTATTTGTTGTTTTGCTGTGTACTGGAAACATAAATAAAGTTTTCTACATTATTTTCAGTCAGGGGTTGTGGTATAGTTTCTTTGTGTTTATAGTAATATGCACACTGTCCTTCTAGGATCTGTCACTCCACCATGGAGAAAAGAGCCTTGTGGTTCTTTTTAACATGAGTGGTGATTTTAAGAGTATGCTGAGGAGCCACTGGGCTTAAAGAAGGATGTAAAGACCCAAATACACAGGCAGCAGGTGCTGCTTTCTCAGGTTCACAAAAGCAGTCCTCCACCACTGAACTCCATTCTCTGAAAGAAGAAAGAATAAATAGGTGAGTGGCAAATGAGTGTTAAAAATAACTTTAACCACAAGCTCTATTTTGCCTATTTTTAAAAACTTCCAAGACAGGCACAGTAGCTAATCTTAACACTTTGGGAGGCTAAGACGGGGGCAGATCACTTGAGCCCAGGATTTCAAGACCAGTCTTGGCAACATGGTAAAACCCTGTCTCTACAAAAAAAAAATACAAAAATTAGCTGGGCGTGGGGGTGCGCACTTGTAGTCCCGGCTACTTGGGAGGGTGAGTGCTAGAGCCTGGAGGTCAAGGCTACAGTGAGCCATGATTACACCACTGCACTCCAGCCTGGGCAAAAGAGCAAGACTTTGTTTCAAAAATAGTAACTTAAAAACTCCTAATGGCTCTTATTTTTTAAGAAACTCTAGGTCAGGTGTGGTGGCTCACGGCTATAATCCTAGCACTTTGGGAGGCTGAGGCGAGCGGATCACTTGAGGTCAGGAGTTTGAAATCAGCCTGGCCAACACGATGAAACCCCATCTGTACTAAAAAAATACAAAAAAAATCTGGGCATGGTAGCAGGCACCTGTAATCCCAGCTACTTGGAAGGCTGAGGCAGGAGAAGTGCTTAAACCTGTGAGACAGAGGTTGCAGTGAGCCGAAATCGCACCACTGCACTCCAGCCTGGGCAACAGAGGGAGACTCCATCTCAAAAAAAAAAAAAAACTCTAATACCAACTCTAATTTCCCCACCATCAAGTAAGTCAGCTATTCACTGTACACTACAACCACCCAGAATTCAGCTTTTCTTTTGCCTTACCTCAGGGGGCTCAATGAAAGCTAACCAATCTGATGCATGTGTAGGCAACAGTCCCATGGACTGGCACTTGTAAACAGCCAATGCCAAACCCATCAGGTTCCCAATGAGATACACCAAACCCTGAAGAAACTTCTGGCTTGAACTCTCTAACATCTTGAAAGCTGTTGGGGTAACAGAAGTTGTCAAAACCAAAAGAACTCTTTCCCCCAATATGAATCAAGCCAACCATATATTAAAATCACACAGACCCATAGTAAGACAGCAAACAGGACCATTAAAGGCAAAAGGAAAATCGTGGTAAGCACTATATTCCCCTCCATGCCACCACCATTACCCCACCTCTCTATATGCCTGTTAGCCAAAAACTGTCCTTAAGAATTTGCCTTTAATTCTCTTTTTTTTCTTTTGAGATGGAGTCTCACTTTATCACCCAGGCTGGCATGCAGTGGTGTGATGTTGGCTCACTGCAACCTCCATTTCCAAGGTTCAAGTGATTCTCCTGTCTCAGCCTCCCAAGTAGCTGGGATTACAGGCGTATGCCACCATGCCCAGCTAATTTTTACATTTTTAGTACAGATGGGGTTTCACTGTGTTGGCCAGGCTGGTCTCAAACTCCTGACCTCAGATGATCCACCCACCTCGGCCTCCCAAAGTTGCTGGGATTACAGGTGTGGGCCACCACACCCGGCCTGCCTTTAATTCTTATAACTTATGGAAGGGTTATTGTTTCAAGAATACTTACTGGCTGAAATGGCCATAAGTGCCTGAATGGGTCGCCAGGCCATCATACAAACCATCATAGTAGGAAAGATGGAGATAGTATTGCCTGCCATGTACATGATGAAGAGGTTCATGGGAATCTGTTTAAGGGGACCCAAGGCGATGTCCCAACAGCGCTGAAACAAACACACAATTTTAACCCTCTGATCACCACCCTCAGATTTGCATGACATTAACAACCCACTGACATACATGTAACACTGCTCTCAACAACTGCAGAATTCACATTCTTTTCAAACACGATATTTATAAAAACTGACCACTTGCTGAACCATGAACAAAATGTCAATCTCAAAGAATGCATATTGTATAAAACATATTCTTTGACTATAATCCAATTAGATTAGAAATAATTTTATAGTAACTAGAAAATCTCTTATGTTTGGAATTAACAATGATACATGAGTCGATGAAATTATAATGGAAAACAGAATTATAACAAAAATACCACATTTTGAAACTTGGGGGACATAGATAGAGCTCGGAGAAATTTATAACTTTAAATACATACTATTTGGTTGATACACAAGTAATTGCGGTTTTTGCCATTAAAAGTAATGGCAGTCTGGCCAAGCATGGTGGCTCATGCCTGTAATCCCAGCACTTTGGGAGGCCGAGGTGAGTGGATCACCTGAGGTCAGGAGTTCAAGAACAGCCTGGCCAATGTGGTGAAACCCCATCTCTACTGAAAATAAGAAAAAATTAGAAGAAGTAAAAATCAAAACAAAAATACATATATATATGAAAAAATTAGTTGGGCATGGTGGTGGGTGCCTGTAATCCCAGCTACTTGGGAGGCTGAGGCAGGAAAATTGCTTGACCCAAGGAGGCAGAGGTTATAGTGAGCCAAGGTCATGCCATTGCACTCCAGCCTGAGTAACAAGAACAAAACTCTGTCTCAAAAAAAAAAAGTAATGGCAATCTAAAAATAAACTGAGCATCTATTTCAAGAAACTAGAAAAAAAAAGCATTTTTGAAAAGATTAATAAAATCCATATTGGTGATGGGTACAGTGACCTGTAAAAATAAATGAAAATAATTTTTAAAAAGTCAATACCAGGCCAGGCATGGTGGCTCACACCTATAATCTCAGCATTTTGGAAGGCCAAAGCAGGTGGATCACGAGGTCAGGAGTTAAAGACCAGCCTGCAAACAGAGTAAAATCCTGTCTCTACTAAAAAATACAAAAAATTAACTGGGCGTGGTGGTGGACAGTTGTAATTCCAGCTACTTGGGAGGCTGAGGCAAGAGAATCGCTTGAACCTGGGAAGCAGAGGTTGCAGTGAGCCAAGATCCCACCATTGCACTCCAGCCCAGACTACAGTGTGAGACTCCCCCCCCACCCCGAGAAAAAAAAAGCCAATACTGGTAAGCCTGATGAAAAATGAAGACAAATAAATATTTAACATCAGGAATGAAAAAAGGCCCAACACAGATTTTGCATATAGGGAAGCGATCATATTATCAACAACTTTATGTCAATACATTTGAAATTTTAGGAAATGGATAAGTTCCTAGAAAAAATATAACAAAATGACATGAGAAATTAGAAATATAAATAGCCCCAGGCCGGACACAGTGGCTCATGCCTTTAATCCCAGCACTTTGGGAGGCAGAGGCAAGTGAATCACCTGAGATCAGGAGTTCAAGACCAGCCTGACCAACATGACAAAAACCCCATCTCTACTAAAAATACAAAACAGCAGGGCATGGTAGCACGTGCCTGTAATCCCAGCTACTAGGGGGTGCTGAGCCAGGAGGATCACTTGAACCTGGGAGGTGGAGGCTATAGTGAGCCAAGATTGTGCCACCACACTCCAGCCTGGGCAACAGAGTAAGATTCTGTCTCAAAAATTATATATAAATAGAAAAAGAACTATAAATAGCCCCTATAACTGTCAAATAAATTACAGTTAAGCCCAGATGGCTTCCCTTGTCAAATTCTACTTAACATTTAAGGAAAAAATAAAGTTAGGCTGGGTGTGACCAAGGTGAGTGGACTGTGTGACCTCAAGAATTTGAGACCACCCTAGGCAACATGGTGAAACCCCCATCTCTACAAAAACTCTGCCCAATGTGGTGGAGTATGCCTGTAATCCCAGCTGCTTGGAGGCTGAGGAAGGAGGATCCCTTGAGCCCAGAGGGTAGGGGCTGCAGTAAGGTGAGATTGTGCCACTGTACTCTAACCTGAGTGACAAAGTGAGACCCTGTCTCAAAAAAAAAAAAAAGAAAGCTAATCTTACATAAACTCTTTAAGAGAATTAAAAAATGCACATTCCACAACTAATTACATGGGGTCTCATAAATACCATGACCTGACAAGGACATTAAGGGAAAAGTTTATGGGCCAATATTACTCATGATTCTAAATGAAAAAATCCTAAACAAAATATTAACAAAGTAAATCTAGCTATATTAAAAGAAACATTATATATATAAATGATATGTAGAAATATAAAGTAAGTAAACAGGATGGGGATTGCCATTAGGGTAGGCTTCACTAAGAAGCTAACATATGAGAGACCTAAAGGAGATAAGCAAATCATAAAGTATCTGGGGAAGAGGATTTCAGAAGGAGGGAAGAACAAGTACAAAAAGCCTGCTATGGGAGTTTGTATGGTATCTTTAAAGAGCAGCAAGAAGGCCATTATGACTACAGTGGACTCAGCAAAGGGGAAAATGGTAGAAGTTAAAGATATTACAAGGAGCTTCATCAATGCAGACTTATGTAGACATAAAAACGGGCTGTTGTGCTGAATGAATGTACAGCTACAGGAGGGTTTTTTGTAGGAATGACTTATGTTTTAAAAGGATCATTCTAACTGCTGTGCTGGGAATAGACTACAGGGGGGAAGTAGCAAGACCAGTTAGTTACAAGTCTATTGCAGAAGGGCACAAGGAGGAATCTTTTGGAAATGAAAGATAAGTTATTTCGAGATGGTGGTTTCATGGGGGTATACCACTGTCAAAGCACATCATATCCTATCCTTTAAACTAGTGGTTTTCAAATGAGGGCAGTTTGCCTCCTGAGAGACATATGATAATGTTGGAGACATTTCTGGTGTCACGATGAGGCAGGGACACTACTGGCATATAATGGGTAGAGGCCAAAGATGCTGCTAAACATCCCACAGTGCAAGTACAGTCCCCCACAGCAAATAATTATCCAGCCCAAAATGTTAATAGTGCTGAGGCTGAAAAAACATGCTTTAATTGAATGTGGCTGTACATAAACTATACCCCAAAATAACTGACTTTTTAAAAAGTCTACTGCAGAAATCTAGATCGTTACTTGGGTCAGGTTGAGAGGTGAACACAGTAAGAAGTAGTAGATAAAGCCAACAGAATATCCTGACAGTTGGATATGTGGTGTAAGGGAACTAGAGTAGAAAAAAGATCACTTCAACTGGAAGATGTTGCCACCAAAAGATCGTTTTCAACCTACTTTCTTATATGTTATGTTCCAAACATCATTTATTTTTCAAACTATTAAGCACTTTTGTAGCTCATCTATAAACAACCGAAATACCGGTCTCAAGCAGTTTAGTTTCCAAATATTCAAGATAAGGGCTATCTACAGTAATTTCACCTGGGAGAAGAGGATGGGTATATGAGTCAGGACTGGCCCAAGGACTACGGTAACATCTATACCTCTGTACCTTCTCCACCAGGATCCGGTCTGTCTCTTGCACGCTGGTATCAGGCACTTGCTTGTCTAAGTAACCGACTGGGTAGAGTGAGTCTCCCTGGCCACTGCCCCGGTCACTTCGACCCCTAAAAAACCAAACCAAGAAACTAAAGCTGCAACCTCCGACACTTCATATACCACATTTCCTGATCTACCAATTATAGGAATAAAGATGTTCAGATGCACCTACTCAAATTAGACCAAGCTCCCTCGTGTGTTCCTCAGTCCCTTATCAGGGGGACTGATGTAAACATTCTTTGGGCAGAGAAACCTCCACGGCAGAAAAACCGATACCTCCCCAGGTGATGTCTGTATGCCACTCATCTTGTTAAGAGTTATGCCTGAGGGATCGGGTCTCCTTACTCTGGTGCCGTTCTGGGATGAACAGTGACGTACACTTGCCCAAGTGCCTCACCTGCTGCCTCCTCCAGGCCCGCTTAGCTCAATGGCCCACTTGAAGCGCCGGCCTCGGTTAGCCACCAGGCCCCCCTGGGCCGTCATGGCAACAGCTGCTTCCTATACAGCCCCGATGCTTCTCACTCGAAAGCTTACTCCGCAACAGGCCCACCTGCGTTCTCTCCTTTGTCTCACTCCGTAAATGCACTTCCGGCGCGTGAATACAGACGTCATTTCCGCCCCTGAAATTGGCGGTGTTGCAGGTTGTGGAGTCCGTGTTCGGATTTAGAAATGCAGGGAGGAGAGAAAAGCAGGCAAGATTTAGTGCTTCCAAGCCATTTTCGAGTGCTCTCTACTTTTTGAATATACGTGTTATGTTTTCCCGGACATCAGAGGTGCGCTTTATGGGGCTGAAAGAAAGCCCATACTGACTCAGCGTTAAGAATTGGTGGGCGGATCACCTAAGGTCAGGAGTTCGAGACCTGTCGGGCCTACATGGTGAAACCCCATCTCTAGTAAAAATACAAAACATTAGCCGGGCGTGGTGGCGGGCGCCTGTAATCCCAGCTATCAGGAGGCTGAGGCAGGAGAATCGCATGAACTCGGGAGGCGGAGGTTGCAGTGAAATGAGACCACGCCATTGCGCTCCAGCCTGGGCAATAGGAGCTAAACATCGTCTCAGAAAAAAAAAAAAAAAAGCAGCAGCAGCCAAGAAAAGCTTCTTAACCTCCTACGCACTCCCTGGAAGGAAAGATTCAAATCCTGTGTTTAAATCCTAATTTGACCTTGAACGAGTTACTTAGTAGTTTCTGAGTATCGAGTGTCCACTGTGTCCTAGGAGCTTTGCGTTTATTTCATTTCACTTGCACAGTAACCTTGTGACGTAAACAGTTCTAACCCCATTCTGCACAAAGGCAAGGAGGCATAATGAGCATGGAAAGGAACATGGGCTCGGTATTCAGATAGCCTGCGTTTGTTATTGTTTGTTTTGCTTTTGTTTTCCGAGACAGGGTTTCACTCTTGCCGAGGCTGTCTTGCAGTGGCTCTATCACGGCTCACTGGAGCCTGGACTTCCCACCTCAAGCGATCTTCCCACTTCCCACTTTAGTGTTCCTAGGAGCTAGGACCACAGGACACGCCACCACGCCCAACCTTTTAATTTTTTTTTTTTTTTTTTTTTTTTTTGAGACAGGATTTTGCTCTGTTGCCCAGGCTGTTCTCAAATTCTCAAACTCTTGGTCTCAAGTGATCCTCCCACCTTGGCCTCCCAAAATGTTGAGATTACCGGTGTGAGCCACTGCACCCAGCAGATGGCCTCCTCTTGAATTCTGGTTTCACCACTTAATAATTGTATGACCTTGGGCAAGTTAAATCAATTATGTTTCAGCCTCCTCATGTAAAAGTTGGATAATCTACCAACTTTCAAGCCTGTGAGATTAGTGCCCAACACATATGTGGTGTTTTTGAACTTCCCACCTCAGGTGATCCGCCTCCCTTGGCCTCCAAAGGGCTTGGATTACAGGCATGAGCCACCACACCCGGCCCATATGTGGTGTTTTTAATGATGTGTCACACCATTACCAAATCATTCACACCACTGATGGTTTTTAATGACATGTCATTAAATAATGTATGTCATTCTTTGAAGTGTTTAGGTTTTATATTGAATAGTATACCTTTTTCATAATTTAACCTATTATTGGACATTTCAGTTGTTTCCTGATTTTCTTCCTTTTATAACCAGTGTTGCTGTAAACATATCTGTATCTTTTCTTATTTCCTTAAGTGACAGTCCTAGAAGTGGAATTGGAATTGCTGGATCAAAGAGTATGCATGTTTTCAAAGAATTTTCATTTTAAATGCCCACCAGGGGCCAGGCATGGTGGTTCACACTTGTCATCCCAGAACTTTGGGAGGCCGAGGCTGGAGGATTGCTTTAGCTCAGGAGTTCAAGACCAGCCTGGGCAACCTAGTGAGACTTCGTCTCTGCAAACAACAACAACAAAAAATTAAAATGCCCACTAGGAAAATTGGCATACATTTCATAGTCTTTATAATTTTTTTTAATTGTGAGTTTAAAATGGTACTGTATTTTTTTTAATTTGTATTTCTTTGACTCCAAGTTAAAATGCCCACTAGGAAAATTGGCATACATTTCATAGTCTTTATAATTTTTTTTAATTGTGAGTTTAAAATGGTACTGTATTTTTTTTAATTTGTATTTCTTTGACTCCAAGTTAATTGACATGGCTGGAGTTGGGGGGAGGGAGATGCTGTAAGAGGTAAGGTTGAAAAATGCTTCCTTGGCCAACTAAAATGTTGGGATTCTTGACCATGATGGTGATGTAGAGAGGCTGAAGATTTCCACCTCCACTTTGTTTTCTGATTTTAAAAATATGTGTTTATAGCAGACTGCTTAAACAAGGCAGAAATGGAAGTCTTTTGCCCCTCCAATCCTTCTTAAAATGTGTATCTATCTGATTGTAGGAAGACCTAACTTATCGATTGTATTTTTGTTCCTTTCTACTTTTTGCCTTTACCATGTTCTCTCTGATGAACCTTATATTCATCTCAAGCTTCTGACCCTATTAGACTTTCCTCTTTATTGCATTATATTCTTCATAATAGCACTTGCCACATTGCATTTTGTTTGTTAATGTCCCCTGAGCACTTATTTCTACCCCTCTATAGACTACCCCAAATCTCTTGAGGTCAGAAGCTATATATTATCTTTGAGTCTATTTTGTAGAACATAGAAAGTATTAAATAAATGTTTAGTGAATGTGAGTAAATGAAATTGAAAGTAAACAAACACCAAAATGTGAATGTACTATAACTACACTTATGTAAAATAAAACATAAAAAGGGATATACATTGTACTGGGGCAATGATTTTCATGCAATTTTGTCTTAATTTTCAAGATACTCTTCTTACTCCTTTTTTTTTTTTTTTTTTTTTGAGACTCACTGTGTCACCCAGGCTGGAAGTGACCTAATCATCGGGGCTCACTGCAACTTCAGCCTCCCAGGTTCAAGCAGTTTTCCTGTCTCAGCCTCCTGAGTAGCTGGAATTACAGGTGCCCAGCACCATGCCCTGCTATTTTTTCTGTTTTTAGTAGAGATAGGGTTTCACCATGTTGACCAGGCTGGTCTCAAACTCCTGACCTTAGGTGATCCACCCATCTCAGCCTCCCAAAGTGCTAGGATTACAGGCATGAGCCACCACACCCGGCCTTTTTATTATATTTTAATAAATTTTTTAACTTACTACTTGTTTGAGACAGGGTCTCACTGTGTTACCCAGGCTTGTCTTGAACTCCTGGGCTTAAGCAGTCCTCCTGCCTTGGCCTCCCAAAGTGCTAGGATTACAGGCATGAGCCCACACCTGGCCCCTGCTTTAATAAGTTTTAAATGAACATTTTTCATTAAGTTTATCATTGGAATCATATATTCTCTCTACTTAAATACTTCCCTGCATGCTGTAAAAATTAGTAAACTATAACCTAAATTAAAGTTGCTTTGGGCCAGGCACAGTGGCTCAGGCCTGTAATCCCAGCACTTTATAAGGCCAAGGTGAGTGGATCATGAGGTCAGGAGTTCAAGACCAGCCTGGCCAAGATGGTGAAACCCCGTCTCTACTAAAAATACAAAAAATTGGGCTTGGTGGTGGGCGCCTGTAATCCCAGCTATTTGGGAAGCTGAGGCACAGAATTGCTTGAACTTGGGAGGCGAAGGTTGCAGTGAGCCAAGATAGTGCCACTGCACCCTAGCCTAGGTTATAGAGCAAGATTCTGTCTCAAAAATAAATAAATAAGTTGCTTTGGCCTCAGTGGGGTACTCTGGATCACTCATTTCTTTATCCTAGGAATCCTCATGGTATAATTTGTGAACCTCTGTTTCAAAAAAATGAAACATCAGGACTAGGCTGAGGATGGTTCAAAGGTTAAATACATTTGAAAAATTCTGCATATTTTATTCTGCATACACACCCAAGAGATTCTTAGTGCTATTAATATAACATATGAAAATAACAAGAAATGGTTTAGTAAAGAATTTCCTGTAATTTTCTTTCCCGATCTACTTAAATAAGGAACCTGTTTTTTGTTTTTTGGGTTTTTTTTCTTAATACATTTGTTAACATCCAATAGAATCAGTGTTCCACAGAATACAGTGAGGGCAACTGCTCTATATGCATGCTAGAACTCTTCAGGAGAAAGATGAAGGTTTTGCCTGTAAAGCTTTGCTTGTTATTTTTAAAATATTCAAAGATCATTAGAAATAATAGGTTATTTATGGAAATGGAGGTTTGAGTTGAAATTAAAGTTTTAAGGATTCAAGTTTTTGCACAAATTTTGTTTTGCAAGGAAAAGAAAACTAGTATTAGATTTTCCATGCCTGGTGTGGTGGCTCACACCTATAATCCTTGTGCTTTGGAAGGCTAAGGTGGGCAGATCACTTGAGCCCAGGAGTTTGAGATCACCCTGAGCAACATAGTGAAACCCTGTCTCTACAAAAAATAGAAAAATTAGCCAGGCATACTTTCTTGCATCTGTAGTCCCAGCTACTTGGCAGGCTTAGGTGGGAGAATCACTGGAGCTCAGGAGGTCAAGGCTGCAGTGAGCTGAGATCTTGCGACTGCACTCCAGCCTGAGAAACCTGGATTCTAATCCTGACTCCAAATGAACTACATGATTCACTTTGAATTAGGGTCTCTTGACTTTAATTTCTTCATCTATAAAACAAGGGATTTATACTAGATGATTTCCAAGGGTGCCTTCTAGTTCTAAAGTGTATCATACTTGTTTTTAAAAAAAACATATAATGCGTACTATTCTTTCCATGCATATACCCCTGGAAAAAAAGACTCGAGTCATAGACACATAAAGGAGTAACGGGATTTCAGATAATTTCTTTAAATTGTGCCTTAATATAGTTTTCATAGGTCTCAGCATTGTGCAGATACTACTTTAGTCGTTAGAAAAACATAAATATTATTAATTATAACATGACATGATTCTAAACCCAGAAGTGTAATGGTTCTCTGTTGTGGATACATATGAGAATCAACTTGAGAGCTCTTAAAAATACTGATGCCTGCCTGGTGCAGTGGCTCACTCCGGGAATCCCAGCACTTTGGGAGGCTGAAGAGGGTGGATCACCTGAGGTCAGGAGTTTGAGACCAGCCTGACCAACATGGAGAAACCCCATCTCTACTAAAAATACAAAATTCGCCGGGCACAGTGGTGCATGCCTGTAATCCCAGCTACTCAGGAGGCTGAGGGAGAATTGCTTGAACCTGGGAGGTGGTGGTTACAGTGAGCCAAGATCATGCCATTGCACTCCAGCCTGGGCAACAAGACCAAAACTCCATCCACCCCTCAAAAAATAAAATTGATGCCTGGACCACACCTTTAGTGATTCTGATTCATTTGTTTTGGATGAGGCCTAGGCATCAGTATTTCCTATGGCTCTCAAGGTGATTCTGCTGTGCAGTGAGGATTGAGAACAGCTAATCTAGAGCATTTGTTGCTCTAAAATAACAAGATTTGAATTTACACAACATAATCTAAGCAGACAATCAGATTTTAAGAACCTTCTAGTGGCCAGGTGTGGTGGCTCATGGCTGTAATCCCAGCACCTTGGGAGGCCAAGGCAGGCAGATCACGAGGTCAGAAGATTGAGACCATCCTGACCAACGTGGTGAACCCTGTCTCTACTAAAATACAGAAAAATTTGCCGGGCATGTGGCACACACCTGTAGTTCCAGCTACCTGGAGGCTGAGGTGGGGAATTGCTTGAACCCGGGAGGCAGAGGTTGCAGTAAGCCGAGATGGCACCACTGCCCTCCAGCCTGGCAACAGGCCAAGACTGTCTCCAGAAAAAAAAAGAACATTCTTATATGCATCCCACTGAACTAAACCTGAATTGGAAAGTGATGGAATGTTGAAGTCACAAAATAAATATTAAAACTTTTCTTACTTTGTGTCTTTGAGAAAATATGATTTTAACTAAAGAAAGTATAAAAAAGCAAACCACAATTCTGTAACTCACATGAGTTACCTTGTTTGACTTTTTATAATTTGTGCCACCTACACAATTTTTGTGTTTTTGTATTTCATCCTTTCCTCTTTCTAAGAGCCAAAGAAGCTATTTCATGCCATTCTTCTCTGAACAGTTGTATTTGGATTGAAACTGAACAAGAAAAGTTTCTATTCAAACAACTAGATTTGCAAGAATGGATCCCTCTGGGTGGTAGAGTTGGGGGTGGGGGTGATGGAGGTTTTTTTTTTAGACGGAGTTTGGCTGTTGTTACCCAGACTGGAGTGCAATGGCACGATCTTGGCTCACCGCAACCTCCGCCGTCTGGGTTCAAGCAATTCTCCTGCCTCAGCCTCCAGAGTAGCTGGGACTACAGGCTCACACCACCATGCCCAGCTAATTTTTGTACTTTTAAGTAGAGACGGGGTTTTGCCTTGTTGACCAGGATGGTCTCAATCTCATGATCTCGTGATCCACCTGCCTCGGCCTCCCAAAGTGCTGGGATTATAGGCGTGAGCCACCGCGCCTGGCTGTTATTTGTCTTTAACTTGTTAATTGTCTTTAACTGTAAGAAGCTGTCTTGCCCAGGTAACAGCCCATGTTCAATTTCTGGTCAATGCTGGGGGTGGGGTCGGGTACAGAGGCTCAGCACCCTTGCCTCAATTCTAGACAATTCTGAAGGCTCCAGAGCTCCCTGAAGGACTGGCTGAGGGCTCTGTTCCCCCTGTCTCACATGCAGCTTCTGGTTTGGCTCAGTCTGCTCCCAGAACTCTCCGTAGCTATCCCTGCTGGGAGCCACACCAATGACGTCCTGCACTCAGTCTCCATCTCAGAATCTGTTTCCTGGTAATCCAGCCTAGGGAAGACACCAACATTACAAGATACATGTTCCAAATGTCAGATACAGTATGCAGTGTAGGAGTCAGAAAGAGATTCCTTTGGGTCAGAGTTGCAGGGGACTATGTTGCAGAAGCAATGAGCTATGCTCATGAAGACACGTTCAGAAGGAGGAAAGGAGAGGCAGCTGGTGATGGTGGCAGATCCCTGTCCTCTTCCCTTGTCCCTGAACTATCCTTCTTCTGTACTCCTAGAGCACTGTCTTCCTCTCTGGTTACATCAGTTTCATTGTGAGGTACATTTTCAGATTTTATAGCACTTTAAAGTGATTAAATAATTGGATGTAAAGCCAGGGTAATAAACGATAGATCCAAATGGGAGGGAAAAGGAAAAAACCTACTTTCTTTTGGCTCCATAGTATGCCAATAAAAAATTGGAAATAGAAAACTGAACTTTTTCAAGGAAGGATTTAGAGGTGGGGCACAGTGGGGAATTCCATATTCCACTTGAAGGCATGTGGTGGAAACTTTCAGTCCAGTTTGTGAAGGTGGAAGGAACTCGAGGGGAAATGATGCTGTCATTTATTCTTCCATTTGCTTTTGTGATGTTCCCAGAACGATTCTCTGTGATTCTCTCCTTTTAGCAAAAATGGGTTTTGAAACATGCTGGAATGAGATTTCCAATGGAATAGAAAGTAGACATGTGTTCTTTCTCTCCAATTATATGTGTTCTTTCTCTCCATTTATATTAGTTTGATACCAGTGAAATGGCCATTTTTATAAGTCAGCCTGGTTAAGTACTAGCAAATTCATGTACTCAACCTAAGCTTGACTGCTTAGTTTATTTCAAAGTATCCAGCACAGTCTTCCCAGCTCATAGGTGTCTGTATTTAACCTCATTAGGAATTTAGAAGAAAGCCCTCAGTTTTACGTATCAGTTTGCTTTTAATTTGTTCCACCTGGAGCATAAAATTGTGGGAAATTCCTTAAATATAAATACTTTCTTTCCAAGATATTTTTTCTAAATGCAAGGTATTTTTTTCTAATGTAGTCCAAGTACATGAAATACACAGTACAGTTGTCCCTCAGTTTCCATGGGTGATTGGTTCTAATATTCCCCAAGATGCTAAAATCCATAGATGTTCAAGTCTCTTATATAAAATGGCATATTTGCTTACTTATAACCTATGCTCACCCTCCCATAATTTAAAATAATCTCTACATTATTTATAATAACCAAAACTACATAAACACTATCCAAATAGTTGTCATACTATCTTGTTTAGAGAATAAGGACAAGAAAAGGAAAGGTCTGTGAATATTCAGTACAGGCTAAAGCATCTTTCTTTAAAAAAAAAGAAATTTCATCTGCAGTTGGTTGAATCTACTGGATATGGAGTCCACAGATGTGGAGGGCCAGCTGTGCTTTTCCTAGGTTTTTCTAATTGAGCTGTAAGTAAATGATCAAAATATCAACTTGGAGGAGCTGAAGAAGACTTTCAAATACATATAGAACTCTTCAAACTCTATACAGATTTTGGTATTTAATACATTAACTAACCTGTAAACGAATTTTTTTTTCTATTTCCTTTCACTTGAGGAGGCTCAGAGTTCTCCTTTAAAAATTTCTAACATTTTTTGTCATGGATTGTTTCTTAAGTGGAAAATTTCAAACTTAGTTTAAAAAATTGGCACAGTCTGAAGAACCATGGATCCTCCACATTTGCATGCCACATTTAAATCACTGAAAGCTACAGAATGGGAAATGCTGGCTAAGGAAATAGCCTCTGAATTACTTTCAGAAGTAGAGTAAATGAGGCATTAGATTTATACGTTTGTTTAAATCCCACTTCCTGACTGGAATCTATGCATCTACAATAATCTTTTTTTTAATTTTTGGCTGTATTTGAGAAAATATATCAGAAATAAATAAAACGTTATGAGTAAAACAAGTTAAAATTTATTTAAAAACTCTGTTTCCTTTCCTTCTTGTTATTTTTCTCAGTTAATATTAATATCAAATTTCTTCTGTTTTGGCACTCTGATAATCATAGAAAAATTGTATATAAGCATACAGTTTGGTATTATGCCATTTTGGCCATCGATTACTTATTTTGCAAATCTGTTGTCTGGGTTACTTTTGGAAATCATTTTAAAGTTAGCATGTGTATTTTCTATCCTTTTTAATATATGCCAATTTCCTCACTCATATTTCTAATTATGAGTGAATATTTATTAGGTGACACATGCTTGGAAAATTTGGGTTTAAATATACTCATATTTCTTACATAGATGAGGGTGCTTAGTTAAAACACATGGGCAACATAATACTCTCAATTATTTCTGTATACACCAAGTATTTCCAAATCTAAAAAGAGAGAATTTTTTTTCTAGAAATTCCATGAATTAACTGTAATTAATGTAAGGCTGTAATTAATGTAGTGTGTGTGTGTGTGTGTGTGTGTGTGTGTGTGTGTGTGTGTATGTATGTATGTATATGATGAAATACTACTCAGCTATAAAGGAACAAAATGATGGCA
>CAUYOR010073152.1:0-41388 GCA_963573925.1 Callimico goeldii | reverse complement strand
GTTCTGGGGTACATGTGAAGAACATGCAGGATTGTTGCATAGGTACATACATGGCAGTGTGGTTTGCTGCCTCCATCCCCGTCACCTATATCTGGCATTTCTCCCCATGTTATCCCTCCCCAACTCCCTACCCACTGCTGTCCTTCCCCTTAGTCCCCCACAACACTCTCGAATGTGTGATGCTCCCCTCCCTGTGTCCATGCATTCTCATTGTTCAACACCCACCTATGAGTGAGAGCGTGCAGTGTTTGATTTTCTGTTCTGTGTCAGTTTGCTGAGAATGATGGTTTCCACACTCACCCATGTCCCTACAAAGGACACAAACTCATCGTTTTTTATGGGGGTATAGTATTCCATGGTGTATTTGTGCCACATTTTCCCTGTTGAGTCTATCATTGATGGGCATTTGGGTTGGTTCCAAGTCTTTGCTATTGTAAACAGTGCTGCAATGAACATACATGTCCATGCGTATTTATAATAGAATGATTTATATTTCGTTGGGTATATACCCAGTAATGGAATTGCTGCGTCAAATGGAATTTCTGTGTCTAGGTCCTTGAGGAAGCGCCACACTGTCTTCCACAATGGTTGAACTAATTTACACTCCTACCAACAGTGTAAAATTGTTCCTATTTCTCTACATCCTCTCCAGAATATCTCTCCAGATTTTTTAATGATCACCATTCTAACTGGTGTGAGATGGTATCTCAATGTAGTTTTGATTTTTATTTCTCTAATGACCAGTGATAATGTGCACTTTTTCATGTTTGTTTGTCTCATATATGTCTTCTTTTGAAAAGTGTCTCTTCATATCCTTAACCCAATTTTAAATGGGTTTGTTTGTTTGTTTGTTTGTTTTCTTTTAAATCTGTTTTAGTTCTTTGTAGACTCTGGATATTAGCTCTTTGTCAGATGAGTAGATTGCAAAAATTTTTTCCCATTCTATTGGTTGCCAGTTCACTCTAATGATTGTTTATTTTGCTGTGAAAAAGCTCTGGAGTTTAATTAGATGCTATTTGTCTATTTTGGCTTCTGTTGCCATTGCTTTTGGTGTTTTAGTCATGAAGTCCTTGCCTATGCCCATGTCCTGGATGGTTTTGCCTAGGTTTTCTTCTAGGGTTTTTATGGTATTAGGTCTTCTGTTTAAGTCTTTAATCCATCTGGAGTTATAGTGTAAGATATCAGGAAGGGGTCAAGTTTCTGCTTTCTGTACATGGCTAGCCAGTTTTCCCAGCACAATTTATTAAGCAGGGAATCCTTTCCCTATTGTTTGTTTTTTTCAGGTTTCTCAAAGATCAGTTGGTTGTACATGTGTGGTGTTGCCTCCGAGGCCTCTGTTCTGTTCCGGTGACCTATGTCTCTGTTTTGTTACCAGTTCCATGCTGTTTTGATTACTGTAGCCTTGTAGTATAGTTTGAAGTCAGGTAGTGTGATGCCTCCAGCTTTGTTCTTTTTGTTTAGAATTGACTTGGCTATGTGGGCTCTCTTTTGGTTCCATATGAAGTTTAAGGTGTTTTTTTCCAGTTCTGTGAAGAGGGTCATAGGCAGTTTGATGTGGATAGCACTGAATCTATAAATTACTTTGGACAGTATGACCATTTTCACAATACTGATTCTTCCTAACCATGAGCACGGAATGTTTCTCCATCTGTTTCTGTCCTCTCTTATTTCCCTGAGCAGTGATTTGTAGTTCACCTTGAAGAGGTCCTTTACAGCCTTTGTGAGTTGTATTCCCAGGTATTTTATTCTCTTTGTAGCAATTGTGAATGGCAGTTCATTCTTGACTTGGCTCTCTTTAAGTCTCTTATTGGTGTATAGGAATGCTTGTGATTTTTGCACATTGATTTTGTATCCTGAGACTTTGCTGAAGTTGCTTATCAGTTTAGGGAGAACTTGGGCTGAGACAATGTGATCTTCTAAATACAAAATCATGTTTTCTGCAAATAGAGACAATTTGACTTCCTCCTTTCCTAATTGAATACCCTTTATTGCTTTTGCTTGCCTGATTGCTCTGGCTAGAATTTCCAATGCTATTTTGCATAGCAGTGGTAAGAGAGGGCATCCTTGTCTAGTGCCAGATTTCAAAGGGAATGCTCCAGTTTTTGTCCATTCAGCATTATTTTGGCTGTGGGTTTCTCATAAGTATCTTTTATTATTTTGAGATACATTCCATTAATACCTAGTTTATTGAGTTTTTAGCATAAAGCCTGTTGAATTTTGTCAAAGGCCTTCTCTGCATCTATTGAGATAATCATGTGGTTTTTCTCTTTGGTTCTGTTTATGTGGTGGATTACGTTTATAGACTTGCGTATGTTGAACCAGCCTTGCATCCCCAGAATGATGCCTACTTGATTGTAATGCATAAGCTTTTTGATGTGCTGTTGCAATTGGTTTGCCAGGGTTTCATTGAAGATTTTTGCACCTATGTTCATCGTGGATATTGGCCGGAAGTTTTCTTTTCTTGTTTAGTCTCTGGAGGCTTTTGGTATCAGGATGATGTTGGTCTCATAAAATGATTTGAGAGTGATTCCCTCCTTTTATACTGTTTGGAGTATTTTCAGAAGGAATGGTACCAGCTCCTCTCTGTATGTCTGGTACAATTCGGCTGTGAACCTATCTGGATGTGGGCTTTTTTTGGTTGGTAGACTATTAATTGCTGCCTCAACTTTAGCCATTGTTATTGGTCTATTCAGGGTGATTTCTTCCTGGTTTAGTCTTGGGAGGGTCCAGGAATTTGTCCATTTCTTCCAGGTTTACTGGTTTATGTGCATAGAGGGTTTAGTAGTAATCTCTGATGGTAGTGTGTATTTCTGTGGAATTGGTGGTAATATCCCCTTTATCGTTTTTTATTGCATCTATTTGATTCTTCTCTCCTTTCTTTTTTATTAATCTGGCTAGTGGTCTATTTTGTTGATCTTTTCAAAAAAAAAAAAAAAACTCCTGGATTTATTGATTTTTTGAAGGATTGTGTCTTTATCTCCTTCAGTTCTGCTCTGCTCTTAGTTATTTTTTGTCTTCTGCTAGCTTTTGAGTTTTTTTTATCTTGCTTCTCCAGCTCTTTCAATATTGATGATAGGCTGTCAATTGTAGATCTTTCCTTGCTTCTCATGTGGGCATTTATTGCTATAAATTTTACTCTAAACACTACTTTAAATGTGTCCCAGAGATTCTGGTATATTGTGTCCTCATTTTTGTTGGTTTTGAATAACATCTTTATTTCTGCCTTCATTTCATTGTTTATCCAGTCAACATTCAAGAGCCAGTTGTTCAGTTTCCATGAAGTTGTCTGGTTCTGAGTTAGTTTCTGAATTCTGAGTTCTAACTTGATTGCACTATGGTCTAAGAAACTGTTTGTTATGATTTCAGTTGTTTTGCATTTGCTGAGGAGTGCTTTACTTCCAATTATGTGGTCAATTTTAGAGTAGGTGTTATGTGGTGCTGAGAAGAATGTATATTCTGTGGATTTGGGGTGGAGAGTTCTGTAAATGTCTATTAGGTTTGCTTAGTCTGAGTTTAAGTCCTGGATATCCTTGTTAATTTTCTATCTTGTTGATCTGTCTAATATTGACAGTGGAGTGTTAAAGTCTCCCACTATTATTATGTGGGAGTCTAAGTCTCTTTGTAGGTCATTAAGTACTTGCTTTATGTATCTGGGTGTTCCTGTGTTGGGTGCATATACGTAAGGCAAGTTCTTATGTATCTAAGTCCCTTTGTAAGTCATTAAGAACTTGCCTTACCTATCTGGGTGCTTCTGTATTGGGTGCGTATATATTTAGGATCCTTAGCTCTTCTTGATGCATTGATCCTTTTATCATTATGTAATGTCCTTCTTTGTCTCTCTTGATCTTTGTTGGTTTACAATCTATTTTATCAGAAACTAGGATTGTAACTCTTGCTTCTTTTTGCTTTCCATTTGCTTGGTAAATCTTCCTCCATCCCTTTATTTTGAGCCTATGTGTGTCCTTGCATGTGAGATGGGTTTTCTGGATATAGCACACCAGTGGGTCTTGATTTTTTATCCAGTTTGCCAGTCTGGGTCTTTTGATTGGGGCATTTACCACAGTGATTTCCAGCTTGGATTCATTCTCTCCATCACATTCAGGTACACTTATCCAACATAGATTAGGTATTTTTACATAATCCCATAATTCTTGGAGGCCTTATTTATTTCTTTTTACTCTTTTTTCTCTAATCTTGCATTCTCATTTTATTTCATTGAGTTGATCTTCAGTCTCAGATATCCTTCCTTCTGCTTGGTCAATTCGGCTATTGAAACTTGTGTATGCTTCACGAAATTTTTGTGTTATGTTTTTCAGCTCCATCAGTACATTTATCTTCTTCTGGAAGCTGTTTACTCTCGTTAGCATTTCTTCAAAAATTTTTTTAACTTCTTAGTTTTTTGCATTGGGTTAGAACATGTTATTTTACCTCTGAGAATTTTGTTATTACCCACCTTCTGAAGACTGTTTCCATCAATTCATCAGACTCATTCTCCATTCAGCCTTGTTGCCTTCTTGGTGAGGATTTGTGATCCCTTGGAGGAGGAGAGGCATTCTGGTTTTGGGTTTTTCCATCCTTTTTGCACTGGTTTCTTCCCATCTTTGTGGATTTACCTACCTGTGGTCTTTGTAGTTGGTGACTTTTGGATGAGGTCTCTGAGTGGACTTCCATTTTTCTTGATGATGAAGTTATTTCTTTGTTTTTTAGTTTTCTTTCTAACAGTCAGGCCCCTCTTCTGTAGGACTGCTGGAGGTCCATCCAGGCCCTGCTTGCCTGGGGATGACCTGCAGTGGCTGCAGAATAGTAAGCGTTGCTGCCAGTTTCTTCTTCTGTTATCTTTGTGTCAGAAGGATACCCACCAGATGTCAACCTGAGCTCTCCTTTATGAGGTGTCTCTTTGAATATATAGGGGTAGGGGAGCTGCTTGAGGAGACAGTATGTCCCTTATAGGAGCTCAAGTGCTGAGCTGTGAACTCTGTTTTTCTGTTCAGAGCTGCTGGGCAGGTACATTTAAGTCTGCTGCAGTAGAACTCATAACTGCCTTTTTTTCCCAGGTGCTCTGTCTTGGGAAGGTGGGGCTTTATTTATAAGTTTCTGATGTGCTGCTGCCTTTTTACAGAGATGCCCTGCCAGGCAACGAGTCAGACTATTCACAGTCTGCCAGCAGATGTGTTGCTGAGCTGCCATGGGCTCTGCTCAGCTGCTGTGTGACCTTCCTTGGGGTTTTGTTTGTAGTTGTATACATAGAACTGCCTTAGTAATGGCAGATTGTCTCTGTAATGGCAGATTGCCTCAGTAATGGTGGACTGCCTTGGTGATGGCGGACTGCCTCATTAATGGCAGACTGCCTTGGAAATGGTGGATGCCCTTCCTCCCACAGACCTGGTCCATCCCAGGTCCAGGTGCGCTTGTGTGAAACTCTCAATCCAGAGCATTTCAGACTGCTGGTCTTTGTGGGGGTGGGACCTGCCAAGCCAGATCACCTGGCTCCCTCTTTCTGCCCCCTTTTTTTCAGTTGAGTGGGTGACTCTGTCTCCCAGGTGTTCCAGGCGCCAATTGGAATGGTGTCCAGATTTGTGTGAGTTTATGTGTGGAGACCAACTGTACCAGCTGAAACAGCCATGCTGGAGACTTGTGGCACTTTTCTGTCCAGGAATTTCCAGGTCTGAGGGCAGTAGAAGTTTGTTTGGATCACTCACCCTCTGCATTCTTGCTGGGAACGGCTCTCCAGAGCTGTTCCTATTTGGCCATCTTGGATCTATTGCCATCTTCTGATTTTTTAATGATCACCATTCCTAACTGGTATGAGGCGGTATTTCAATGTGGTTTTGATTTGCATTTCTATAATAACCAGTGATGATGAGCTTTGTTTCATATGTTTGTTAGTGACATAAATGTCTTCTTTTGAAAAGTGTCTGTTCATATCCCTTGCCCACTTTTTGATGGATTTGATTATTTTTCTTGTAAATTTGTTTATGTTCCCTGTAGATTCTGGATATTAGCTTTTTGTCTGATGGGTAGAATGCAAAAAAATTTTCCTGTTCTATTGGTTGCTGGTTTACTCTATTGATGGTTTTTTATTTATTTATTTTTGCTGTGCAGAAGCTCTTAAGTTTAATTCGATCCCACTTGTCTATTTTGGCTTTTCTTGTGATTGCTTTTGGTGTTTTAGTCATGAAGTCCTTTCCTATGCCTCTATCCTGGATGGTATTGCCTAGGTTGTCTTCTAGAGATTTTATGGTGTTAGGACTCATGTTTAAGTCTTTAATCCAGATAGAGTTTTTGTATGAGGTATAAGTAAGGAATTAGTTTCAGCTTTCTGCATATGGCTAGCCAGTCTTCCCAACACCATTTATTAAATAGGGAATTCTTTCCCCATTGCTTGTTTTTGTCAGGTGTGTCAAAGATCAGATAGTTGTAGTTGTGTGGTGTTCCTTCTGAGGCCTCTATTCTGTTCCATTGGTCTATATCTCTGTTTCTGTACCAGTACCATGCTGTTTTGATTATAGTTGCCTTGTAATATTGTTTTAAGTCAGGTAGTGTGATGCCTCTAGCTTTGTTTTGCTGCTGTTGTTGTTTTTTGTTTGTTTATTTATTTATTTATTTTTTGCTTAGGATTGTCTTGGCAATTCAGGCTCTTTTTTGGTTCCACATAAGGTGTTTTTTTTTCCAATTCTGTGATGAAAGTCATTGGTTCCTTGATGGGTATAGCATTGAATCTATAAATTACTTTGGGCAGTGTGTCCATTTTCACAATATTGATTCTTCCTAACCATGAGCATGGAATGTTTTTTCATCAGTTTCTGTCCTCTCTTATTTCCTTGAGCAGCGGCTTGTAGTTCTCCTTGAAGAAGTTCTTCGCATCCCTTGTTAGTTGTATTTCTAGGTATTTGATTCTCTTCATAGCAGTTGTGAATGGGAGTTCACTCATGATTTGATTCTCTGGTATTCTGTTATTGGTGTATAGGAATGCTTGCAATTTTTGCAATAGATACCACAAAATCTTTATCCAATGTACTACTGATGGGCATCTAGGTTGATTTCATGTCTTTGCTATTGTGAATAATGCTGTAATGAACATACATATGCATGTGTCTTTACAGTAGAATGATTTATATTTGTTTGCATATAATTCCAACAATGAGATTACTGGGTTGAATGGTAGGTCTACCATATGTTCTTTGAGAAATTGCCAAACTGCTTTCACAATGGCTGAACTACTGCATCTTCCTACCAGTAGCATGTAAGTGTTCCATTTTTTCTGCAAGTTTACCAGCATATATATATATATATATATATATATATATATATATGTCTCCAGGCTCTTTAATAATCATTTGGACTGGTGTGAGATGGTGTCTCATTGTGGTTTTGATTTGCCTTTTCCTAATGATTAGTGATACTGAGGATTTTTTTTTCATATGCTTTTTGGCCACCTGTGTGTCCTCTTTTGAGAAGCATCTCTTCATTTCCTTTTAATGATGTCGTTTGTTGCTTGTTGATTTGTTTAAGTCCCTTATAGATTCTGGATGTTAGACCTTTGTCAAATGCATAGTTTGCAAATACATTCTCCCATCCTTTAGGTTGTCTGTTTACTCTTTTGCTAGTTTATTTTGCAGTGCATAAGGTTTTAGTCAAATTAGGTTCCACTAGTCAACTTTTAGTTTTGTCTTGGTTGCTTTTGGAATCTTTGCCATTAAGTCTTTGCCAGGACCTAGGTCCAGAATGGTATTTCCTATGTTTCCTTCTAGGGTTTTTAGAGTTTAGGTTTTCCATTTAAGTCTTTAATTCACCTTGTATTGATTTTTTTTATGTGATGAAAGGTAAGAATTTAGTCTCAGTCTTCTGCATATGGCTAGCCATTTATCCTAGCACCATTTATTGAATAGGGAAGTTCTTTTCCCACTGCTTGTTTTTTGGTGGCTTGGTAAAATATCAGATAGTTATAGGAATGTGTCATTATTTCTGGGTTCACTAACCTGTTGTTCCATTGGTCTGTGTGTCTGTTTTCATACCAGAACCATGCTGTTTTAATTATTATAGCTTGGTTGATTAGTTTAAAGGTGGGTTGTATGATGCTTCCAGCTTTGTTATTTTGGCTTAGGATTGCCTTAGCTGTTCAGTATCTTTTTGGTTCCCAATAAATTTAGAATAGCTTTTTCTTACCCTATGAAAAATGTCATTGATAGTTCGGTAGGAATATCATTGAATCTGAATTGCTTTAGCTAGTATGGATATTTATTTTAACAATATTGATTCTTCCTGTCCATGAGCATGGAATGTTTTTCTGTTAGTTTGTGTCATCTCTGATTTCTTTCAGCAGTGTTTTGTAATTCTCATGGTAGAGCTATTTCACCTTTCTGGTTAACTAGCTGTATTCCTAATTATTTTATTCTTTTTGTGGCTATTGTGAATGTGTCATGCTCTCATATTTGGCTCTCAGCTTGGATGTGATAGAATATTCTTATTAGGTTGAACAGTATGCATTTGTCTTGTTTGTCCAAAATAATCAAATATTGGATATTGTAAGTGATGCACTTTAGGATTTTCCCACAGACCTCACCTGATGTATTTCTTCCTAGAATTCTCTGAAGACTCCCGTGTAATCATGGATTTCTTTTAATTACTATGCCTCAGCCTCCATTGAGTTACACATGAAGTGAAGAGAAATAGCGCCTTTAAGATACATTTTTAGGGTATGTTTTTCTCTGGCAGAACAGATCTGTTAGCTACTACTAAATTCCACTACTTAGGCAGGTCTGGAAAATAAAGAATATCGAGGCTGGGCACGGTGGCTCAAGCCTGTAATCCCAGCACTTTGGGAGGCCGAGGCGGGTGGATCACGAGGTCAAGAAATCGAGACCATCCTGGTCAACATGGTGAAACCCCGTCTCTACTAAAAAAATAGAAAAAATTAGCTGGGCACGGTGGCGCGTGACTGTAATTCCAGGTACTCAGGAGGCTGAGGCAGGAGAATTGCCTGAACCCAGGAGGCGGAGGTTGCAGTGAGCCGAGATCGCCCCATTGCACTCCAGCCTGGGTAACAAGAGCGAAACTCCATCTCAAAAAAAAAAAAATAAATAAAATAAAATAAATAATATAAAAAAAAAGTTAGACTTAACAATATAGCATAAACATAAACAACATAGCAAGAACCAAAATGGCATCTCTTCAAAAATTACACAGTGATAACTCTAAAAATTTACCTCATGAACTACGTTGGGAGCATTGCTATACAATCAATGTTTATCGTAAATAAGTACATTCTGGAACATGGTACATTCTGGCTTACAGCTAGTATACCAGCATTCAGCAATGCAACACAAACTTCCCCACGTCAGAGTGAGGAAAACGGTTTATTCCCAAATCCAGGGTGCCAGGCTGTGAGCAAAAACTTTGGTGGTCGAGCCAAGGTAGATGCACAGTCAAAATCGTGTAGGCGAGATGGCTTTAGCGTTTAGCCAGTGTAAACCAGGTGCCAGACATTTAAATGTATTATTTTGTAAGCTCTGTGGAAATACAGTGCTCTCAGCATTAGAGTGCGGGTAAAAGTTGCCCAGAGCCAGACAACTACATAGATGCAGACCTAAAATTTATACTTTTTTTTGTCTGTAATTTACTGCTTTTAAACCACACATTTTGTTGTATATATCTGTTACTAGAAAGATCAATGAAAAACAGCATTATAATTTAGATCCTCGTCATATATGAAAAACAGTGGCAGTACAGATTTGTAACTTCTTTACATCACCACACATAACATTAATCGAATATTTGCTGAGAACCAAGCATTCACCTGAACATATAAAGTTGTATTTCATTTTCAATTAACTCTTACAAGAATCCCCAGAGAGAGCTTTCTCATAATTACCTTTTCCGGATGGTGATTCTGAGGTCCCAAGAAGTTAAAAAAATAATTTGTGGAGCAGGGAGTGAGAACCTGGTGGTCTGACTTTACGGCCGGGAGTCCTAATCGTTCATTTCAGTACTGCCTGATCTCAGTCAGCATCAGGAACCTCCAATAACAGCCTGTCCTTCTCATATGCTGCTGGCTTCCAACACTTGAAAACTCCAGGTATGGAGTCTGGAAGGAGCAGGGAGAGTTTCCATGTCACAAATTAGAAATGTATAAAATGTTTCAAATGCAGATGTCATGTTAAGTTAAACATGATAGTTTCCCTATTAATGTTGAGCAAGTGGAGGCCCAGTATCACCCTGCTATCGGTAATCAGATCTAATATTAGAAATTACCAGTAATTAGAAGCGGACACTGCTCTCTCTGCTTCTTTCCACGCTGCCATACACAGGTGCACTATCCAGGCTTCAGTAGTCTGCCAACAATATTGCCTTAAAAACATTAAGATTTAAAAAGTGCCTTGTAAATGAAGTACTAGCTCAACTATTTTTATCTTATTTATTACCATTTCACTTAAATAATTTCTATTTTCTTGGGATTATAATTCATAATCTGAATTATGTGGATCTCAGTCTTTTAGGATTAATTGCCAGATCTACACATGCTTGAAGGTTGAGGCAAAAGGGAACATGTGTTAAGAAAAAAAAAAAAAAAACCATGATGGGCTATTTTGAAAAATTGTTCTTGCATGTTGAAGGAAACCAGATAGAGAAGAATTGTGTAAAAGAACGTATTCTAGATGGGATTCAGGCTCAAATCAAAGATGCCTCAAATGCCACATTGCTGTGTTTTAAATGCTCTCTAAGTGTCTTGTGATTTTTCATTTATTCATTTACTTGACCAATTTCTTTTCTTCACCTGCCATTTTAATCTCAAATATTATAAAATATTATAGCCAAATTCGTAGTTTTAAAATAAACCTGGTTTATTTTTAGAACAAAGACAGAAGAAAAAAAAAATAGTCCCAAATGGGTGCTTTTTAACCCCTTAGTGAATTGAATTGGTGAATAAGATTGTTGCTTTAACAGAGAAGATGGTGGAGCAGACGAGTTGTCAGGGCTCATCTGTGGTTGTTAAAATCCATTTTTGGAAGCAAATGGGATGTTTGTTTATTTTTTTCTGTCTTACACATCTACCCAGTGGCCATTTTATTAGTACTTTTATGATTTAATCCACGTACAAATGTTGGCTATTCTGTTTCTCAGGAATCTCCTGCCACTGCTGGCTAAGCTGCACTGACCCGGCTATGAAGTCGGATGTCTTTCCTGTAATTGTTGAGAACTTTAATTCAGGAGCATGACTGAGGAGGGTGCAGTCTTCGGTGCTGTCACTGTTTGGGTTAAAACCCAGGCCCCATTGTGTCTTAGGATCATAAAGAAGATCTTTAATCATTTCTGAGTTAGAGTTTCCCCATTTAAAGAGTTAGGTTCCCTTGAGAAAAAAATGTTATCATTTGTTTGATGAACTGATAGCAAGACGTGTTCTACTCTAACGGATGACCCTCCCTTCCTTTCTCCTTTCTTCGTTATGTCGGTCTGTATTTTCTCTAAGAGCAAAACCTAGGACTCTGAGTCTGTGTGATGTAAGGTTCTCAGGACCCCATGAAGCCAGATGACTTTTCCAAGTGGCACAGGACTGTGGAGATGGGTTTGAATCACAGCGTCTCAGGCAACCAAGCCCTCTGGTGCTGTCTAGAGTAATCGGCTTTCTAAGTCTCACCTGATCTCATGCTCCAAAGCTTAGCAAAGGGCTGCATGGGCTAATGGTCATCTAACCCAGTATAGGGGCCTTTTGGTACCTAAGAGATTCTGGACTGAAGTAGCCTTCAACGCCAGCTCTGAGACCATTTCCAGAACATCAGCCTTAAGAGCAAAGGTTTCCACCAATGCTTTGCACCCTGGTAACTATGCTAACGTGCCCCATTATGAAAGCCAGTGTTGAATGCCTCATGATTCCTCTAGATTAACAGGCATGAGCTGATGCAGTCTTCTAGGAGCAGCAGAATGGGCCAGGCTAGGAGTCATATTCAACAAAGCTATGGAAACATGTTCTTGTCTTTTCTACGTGGTTTAAAAAATTCTCCTGAAAGAAAATAGAAGGCATTTAAAACCTGGAGAGATTCCTTCTTGCCTGGTAGTTATAGAAATATCCACTTCTAATAATTCAGTGCCCAGAATTGACTTCAGAATTTCTAATCAGTTAAAACCTGAGGACTTCCATTTCATTATTGCATATTTTACCACCTGTGAGCCTAATGTAGTCATCTTTACAAACATAAATTTTCAATGCTGTCAGTATGAGATTCGCTCAAGGGCTGGAGGAGACCTCGACGATTTTAGTTTTAATGGCATCATATCCTTCTAGTCTCCCTGCCAACCCACAATCCTTTGCAAAGATTCTTCTTTTCATGTTACAGGAAGAGAGAATTGTGTTTAAGATCTCTGCAGTTACAGCTTTATTTAAATCTCTTATTAACATTCCATTACATTACCTACATTCCATTCCACTAGGTCCTTCTGAATTTGCAAAAGCCTTTGCCCTTCTCTTGATAGAGTTGTAATGGATATTAAAAACCAATGGTGAAAAAAGAAATGTAAGAATAAGTAAAATAATTATAAAGGAAATAATTATGTCAGGTAGAAAAAAACAAAAATTAAAATGTTAAAGGGAACTGCCTCCTCTCATCCAGTGAAGATATTTGGTCTATGTAAAACAGCACTTAAAATTTTAATGCAAGTGTTATTTTAATCACGAGTTCAAAATTAATAAAAAAATGTATGATTGAGTCCATTCTTCCCTTTGTAATTGCTTCTCTTACAAAGTAGCACAGTCCATTAAATGATCCTGCTGAGAGAATTTTCCAAGACAGAATGTTACACGCTTTTATATTTGAATTGCGAACCAAATCTTCAGTTACAGAAGTAGAGGAAGATGAAGCCTGTTGACTTGAGCTTGACTTTTCCAAATACTGAACCACAAAGGTGAAGTCAAAGAAAATGTCCGTTTTGTAAGAAGGAACGCGTGCTTGAGTACACAAATATGAATCAGGGAACTGATTTATTCCATGTGCCTTTCACTATCTTCTAATACATGTGAAGACACAGAGAACCAAATCCTAAGACAATCCCTCAAAAATACCTACAAGTAAACAAATCATCTTACACACTTGTATCTTAAACAGATCAATGAGACAGAAAATTAACAAGGATATCCAGGACTTGAACTCAGATCCGAAACAAGTAAACTTAATAAACATTTATAGAACTCTCCACTTTAAACGCATAAGATATGCACTCTTATCAGTACCACATCACACCTACTCACAGGTTTAAATGAAATATTGGCTGGCCATTATTAAGCACAATTGATGGTATAAGGAAGGTTTTCAATACCCATGTTTAGACAGTATTCTAGCCAGGGCGATTAAGCAACACTCCCATTCTCTCTCCCTCCTCCTCTTCCTCTTTTTTCCTCCTCTTCATTCCTTTTTCTTTCTCTCTTAAAAAAAAAAGGCGCTGAGTGATTTGGCTCCTGCTGACCTTTCCGTTCTTCTCTTCTACTTTTCCTCCTTGCTTTGCCAGTTCCTGCAGTCCTCTGAGCTATTTCCACTTCACAGCCTTTTGCCGATACCTTTTCCTAGAAAGTTCTTCCCATCATTATTCAAAGGGCTGGCTCTAAGAAAAAAAAAATCATCTTACACACTTGCTTATAACCATATTGTTCACTAGTCATACTGATTAATTGTAGCACTTCTCATCCAATCTGTGGAAACTTTTAAGCTCTTTTAACTTTGTATTGAGCCACGTTTTATTCATGGTCAAGTTCCGTGTGTGGAAGTATGTCACAGAAGCAGACATAAGGTATTCACTTCGGAGAAATGATGTCACCGATATGAGAATGTCTTCTTTGGGCTGGCTGATGCCTTGTGTCAGAGCCTCCACATTTACAAATAAAGCATCACCAGGTGGATGTCCTACCAGAGATAAGGCATGCCTGCAGTTTCCACTAAAGTTTGGAGGCTGAATAATTGACACTCTTCTGAGTGCAGGCTTCAGGCTGACTTCAGTCTGATCATGACAAAAGCCTCCTGGAGCAGGAGGCCAAGTGAAAAGAAGCACAAGCCTGTGAAGCTGCAAGCCCACACCTTTGTACAACTCATAGCTAGGTTTTATTGAGAACCAGGGAAAGCAACGCCATTTGCATGAACATTTTAATTTTCTACTTTTTTTTTTTTTTTTTTTTTTTTTTTTACTATTTACTAACAACACTCATGGTTTAACCTTGGTTTCATTGTTCTGACCAGAGCAGCAGATGAACAAAGCCAAAACGCTGACTTGACAGTGCAGGAGTCAGAATGTAGTTCCAGCTACATTCTGAACAGTCACTGCTCAGCTCCCTCCCAGCCTCTGAGTAGGAGGCTCGGGCATGGAGGGTCTTGGGCCAGGCTGGCTGGAGGACACTTTTACTTTGATTTCCTCTTTTGTCAATGGGCATCATGATGTTTTCCACCAACTGCAATTCTTATTTATATAATGCCTAATGTTAAGTGTATTTCAGCTCTCTACAAAATTTCATGTGGGTTGGGAGAGGAATTTGCTGATGACTTATGACAGGTTAACTTTGTGACTCAATAGCTATGGACTGAATTGATTTTATAGTCATTTATTGAAGTTTATGAAAGAGGTCAGTGTTGATAGACTTAATGCTACTTTTTGCAGGTGTGACCATCTGGCTCTCGCATTTGACCCAGTTCTTTGTAATCTGAAGTTGTCTTTGGTTTTTAAAAAAAAGTCTTTTAAAAAATCATTTTATAAGAATCCAACTACGGCGCTTTTTTGCCTCTAAAATAAAAATATTTACATCATAAAACTTTTAGCACTTGTTGAGAAAAATAGCTCAAGCAGTGCTTTCTAAATTTAAATTGGTGGACCATGTGAAAATACATATAATCAGGAATCTTGGTAACTAATATTAACTAGAAAATGAGATAACCAAAATTCATGTATTTTCATTTTTTTGATTCAAATTAAAGAGACGAAGATAAAATACTCAACTGCAGAAGTATGAGTCATAGTAGAGCTATATTGTGCAAAAATATACAGTAAAAAATAGCTGTACATGCACAGTTTATTTTCAATACCTACAAAGAATGTGAAATGTAGGTGTTTCTAAGCTCAGGAACACAAAACTAAAATGACTTAGAGCATATTTATGGTTTTGCTATGGATAGACAAAAATTTAAAATTCTGATCCTTAAATAAGATTTCTTTAAATCTAAAGTGTTCAAATTGTATATGTAATAAAAATAAAACTGTGGTGTCTTTTTAAAGTTTTATTTTTTTAATTGATCTACATAATAATTGCACGTATTTATGGGGTATACTCTAGTTTTGATACTTATATACATTGTGTTATGATTAAATCAAGGTAATCAGCATATGCATCGTCTCAAACATTTATCTTTTATTTTTGGTAAGGATGTTCAGAAACCTCTCTTCTAGCTATCTGGAGATATACAATACATTATTATATATAGTCACCTTGCTGTGCAGTAGAACGGCACAGCTATTTCTTCCTATCTAACTGTAACTTTGCATCAACCAAGCAACCTCTCTCCCCTTCCTCATCCCTACTATAATGTCTTTTTGAAAGGTACAGCCTAGCTGTTTGTGCCATTGTGATTTGAAATAATTGGTGTTTAGTGGGCTATAATTTTGGACTGAGTCTTACATAACTAGAGGCAAGAGTGGAAACACTGGAGAAATAAAGTCAGAGTTTATTTTATTGTCATTCGTATGTCTCTTGTACAAAGAGCTTTTATTAAGTCTTGACTTTTAATTCCTAGCTGGGTATCTGGTATACGTCACTCCATATTCCTGACCCTCAACATGTAAACTAAACATGGAACCGTCATTGTGAAGTATGTTTTACTGGCCTGTGTGAGAAGCTGTATGCTCCTGATTTCTCAAATATTAGTTGTCGTGATTAAGGATGGTTATCAAATAGTAAGCATTTATGGTTTGTCCAGACATGTGCATATACTCCATAGCAGGAGTGTTCATGGTTTGCCCAGACATGTGCATATACTCCATAGCAGGAGTCTTCATGGTTTGCCCAGACATGTGCATATACTCCATAGCAGGAGTCTTCATGGTTTGCCCAGACATGTGCATATACTCCATAGCAGGAGTCTTCATGACCAACACCATATTACAGCTGAATACACTGAAGACATTTGATTAAGTACAGGATCACCAATCTAAGTAAAACAATAACAGCAAAAGACTAGATTTGAAATAAGATCTAATTGACCCTCAGAACTGGCACTTTTATTATTCTGTTGGCTATTATTTTTAATTCTCTGCTATTATGTGATCTGTTTCTAAAAGACTGGCCTCTGGGATTATGTTGCCTCCATGCTAAACATCCTAAACCTCAGATAAGGTGACGATCAGTTATTCATAAATCTAACAGTAAGCATTCTTGGATGGGGGAAAGACAGATGACTATAGAGAAGACAGTGCTCTAGACACAGATCTCTTTTTCATATGTGGTTGTCAACCAAGTGCAAACCCATGTGTTTTGTGCAGGGGAGTTTGTTTTTGCATTCACAATGCTGGTCTTCCGTAAGAGGGCATTCTCTTATCATGCTTAGCCATTGTGCCTCACCACATAATGCCTTTCAGTCTTCTTTTCTTTCTTGTGGAGACATACTCGCTGGGTTGAACACAAAGCACCGCTACAATGTGGAATTGGAAGCAATACCTGCAGTCACCCCTGAAAGCACAGGCACCACCGGAAATTGAGAGTATATCTTAACAAGCTGGCTGGACCCAGAGAGGAAAATCACATTCAACATCAGGAAAGCCTATTTGCAGGTGGTAATTACCCTATTTAGGGTAATTAATCAGTGTCAGTAAGACCCTGATCGTTGATGGAGAGATAATGACAAAAACAGGTCATCGCTTAAGTCTTGCAATGACTTATGTTTTTTTTAAAAAAAAAATTACAATAAGGAATGAATAAACAGCATTTTCAATGACCTAGGTGAGATTGGAGACTATTATTTTAAGTGAAGCAACTCAGGAATGGAAAACCAAACACCATACGTTCTCACTGATGTGTGGGAGCTAAGCTATAGGAATGCAAAGGCCTAAGAATGATACAGCAGATTCTAGGGACTAGCGGGGGGGTAGAGTAGGAGGGAGGTGAGTGATAAAAGTCAACAAATACAGTGCAGTGTGCACTGCTCGGGTGGTGGGTGCAGCCGGATCTCACACATCACCCCCAAAGAGCTTAGTCATGGAATCAAATACCACCTACCACAATAACTTGTGGAAAAATAAAGTAAATAAATATAAATAATAATAATTACAACAGGGTCTTGGGCACAAAACACCAAGACATGTTCATTTCTCTCTTCTTCACTTAAAAGGTTTAAAGAGTTAATAAAGAAGCCAGAGAGAGAGAGAATAATAGATTAGATAGATAGACAGATTAGATAGACAGATTAGGTAGGTAGGTAGGTAGGTAGATAGATTAGATAGATAGATTAGATAGGTAGATAGATGATAGATAGACAGATGATAGATGATAGATAGATTAGATAGATGATAGATTAGATAGATAGATTAGATAGATAGATTAGATAGATAGAGATTCGATAGATAGATAGATGATAGACAGATTAGATAGATAGATGATAGATAGATGATAGATAGATTAGATATAGATGATAGATAGATTAGATAGATAGATGATAGATAGATTAGATAGATAGACAGATTAGATAGAGATTAGATAGATAGATGATTGATAGATAGATAGATAGATAGATAGATAGATAGATAGATAGATAGATAGATAGATCAGAATGAACTGCCTGGAGTTCCACTGATTTTTAAATCGCCCCGGCTTAAGGTCATACTTAGTTCTAGATAATGCAGTAGAGTGAAAGCCCCACTGTATCGCGCAGGATAGGAGACAGAGGCTGGACTCAGAAAGCATACCAGCCTGCACACCTTCAGGGGAGTCATAAACAGAGGTTTTGTTTGCTTGCATTTTTACACATAATCCCTTATCCTAGATGCACTAGGTTGTCAAAGAGGCTGCAGGTCTGACCGACGAGGCTACAAGTCTATGATAGGAGTAAATGTTCATAAAATACAAAATGTGGGTATATCATATTGAACAGGCACCCTGAAGCAAGGGCCCCATGAGGGGCTCAGAATTGAATGGCTTGTTGCTTCCGTTGTTGCTAAGAGAAGAGAAAAGGATGTTTGCTTACAAGCCAAGAATTTATTTAACAGTCGGTTGGCAGAAGTCAGGTATATTTATTTTCTTATTGAAAAAAGAAAAAAAAAAGGAAAAAGCAAGGCCCCACAGCCAGGAGCCTGGGGAGCAGTTGCCGCTGCTGTTTGGAAGAGGGAGATGCCGCTTTGTGGGCGTCCAGGCCCAGGAATCCCCCGGGTCGTCACTACCGAAAGGGCTCTGGCATCAGCAGACTGCAATTAGCAGGATTTATTTCTTATTTACACTTTCCTCTGGTTTTATACATTCATGTCTGGATTTTTCAGTGATGAAATGTGGCAATGGAGACTATTTATAAAAATGCTAAGCCCAGCTTGCCAGAGAAGCCTGAGAAATGCTGGAGGCGTACAGCTAATGTTTCCTGTGTTCCTTTGAACTAAACGTGATATCCGTTTTGTTCTTGACATTTATAACCCTCGGTTAATGTTCCCTTTCTCTAATTGCATTAAGTTTAGGACTCTGCATAGGGAAATAAGAGAAAATAAATTAATGAGCTTCATTAAATATACATTGTGGTGAGTTTTCTCTTTGAGAGTGGTAATGCTTCTCCTAGTAATAAAAGTTTTAAAAGGCTTATGAACTCTTCTGTAAAAAATTATCCTTTGAGCCAGTTTGAGTTTGTTTCTCTTGAATTTTTAGAAAATAAACATAACATATATGTGAAAATGTTGATAAAACCCCTTTTCCTATAAGGGATTCCGCAGTAATGTCAATTTCCTGGGCATCTTTAACACAAAAAAATATTGATCAGTTCAGTTAGCATATATTTGCCACCATTGGAAAATGTTTTAAACTGAAGATTTCAGTTAATTCCTGAGGAGGAGTTCTAAAACTTTAAGCAATAAAAGCAGTTTTAAAATGAGTATACGGCCTCTCATATGGACTCTGTATGTACAGGTATCAGTTCCTGAAATGTTAAGATTTATCAGTCTGGTCATTGCATACCTACACTGTTCCACACTCACCTATCAATTCTTTCTAACCATTCCTCACATTGTGGTGTTTAGAACCTACAAGATAAGCAGGTTGCTTCCGTACATTATCAATGTTAATAATTGGTTCATTTCTCCTAACTGCATTGTATAGCAGTTCCTGAAAGTAAGTACTATCTGATTTTAGATCATTGCATCCCTTCTGCTGTTCTAAGTAGCCCTAAAGAAGTGTCTAATGTGTTCTCTTACATGAACTGCTATAAGAACTTTTAATCCTATAAATTAACACAATAAAACTGGCATTGTCCCATGGAAAGCATTTCTGATGGAACAATGCCAGCCCCGTTTTTCTGACCCAGATCTCCCATGAAGGCCAGAGGGTTGCTAATTGTGATAGAAGTAGGACCTGCACAGGACCTCCCTCTCATGGCGTTTTCGGGTTGATCTTCCTAGCAGAAAATATTATTGTGTTATAAAATTATGATTTGCTGTATGTTCAGACCATGCCACTCAGTGCAGAGTGCTTTGCATGCGTTATCTCACATGATGCCAAAAATACATTAGAATTCCTGGAAAAAAATTCCAGATACTTCAAGTTACCACAGGAGCTCTAGAGTCGATAAATTGAAAGGAACATGAGTAAAACCAAGTTTTGTGGAAAAATGATCAAAACAATGGCGATATCACAGGTTACATATGGCATTATCAAACAACTCTCACCTTTTAATTCTCAAAATTAGAGGACAGGCCATGTTCCACAGTTTTCTGATGCCTGATATAGATTATTCCTTAATAATGGCAAATGTGAATATTAAGTTTTAAAGGTAATTTTAATGATAGAAAATTTTGTGATATTTTTATGTTATATATTTAATGCATATTTCTATTTATACATAAATATATTTTATATGTAGGTACTGATCCTACTAATTTAAGATATTGCACAAATATTTTTGTGTGTGTATGTATCTTGTAACTCTGCACTACCATCTAGAACAGGAATATGTTTTAGAATTTGCCATCGTAAAACCAGAAGCTTAACCATTGGTGAATTTTATTTGCCACACTTCTCTACAACAGCCGTATAATAGTGTGGCCCTTTGAGGTGGGATATGTAGCTTATTTGGAGATTTATTTCAGTATGTCAGAAGTCAAGCACATACCTGTCCTTTATTAAGACTCATAGATCTAAAGCCTGAAACACCACATGCTTCCCTGGTGGTCTTTACTCTTCGATCTTCTATGTGTAGATGCATCTGTGTGTATTGCATTTTGAAACACACCTGTATTAGGTTGGTGCAAAAGTTATGGCAGTTTTGCCATTAAAACCATGGCGAAACCACAATCAGTTCTGTACCAACCTAATACAGTGTTTTAAAAGCAAATCCTCTAAAAACAATCAGACAAATAGTATGTACTTTCATACTGCACATTTAGGATTAGCTGATAACGAACAAGAGCTCTGTGTACTGCTTTTTAAAATGTTAAGTTTTAGGGATACACTTGGATGATTGTTTTATTTTTAAATCTGATCTGATTACAGGAATCTAAGCATGCATCTGTCCCTGACAATTGTGACCTAATGGAGAGTGTTCTTTGGGATGTCTCTCTGTCACATCTCTCTCTCTTCATCTTCCCCAAGCTCAAAACCAGACATCTCTCTACCAAAGGCACTCTCTCATTTGCTAGTCACAGTTTTCTGGTTCCATCCACCTGCTGAGTCAATTAGACTTAATTGTTTCTCTCACTGCCTTGCCTCCTGCTTCAGAGAGGATGCTCTGCTTCTCAGCATGGCTTAGCTCTCTTTGGTAAAATAACCACAAGGTAAAACAGGAAGTTCGAATGGACTGTTTTTAATTATCCATCTCGATGTGGAGCTCAGTGAATATATTGTTTGGCAGCGTCATTATTAAGGACTGATCTAAATAAAGTGTTTTCAGTAGGATACAGGCTGGAGTTAACCAAGTATAACACAGGAACTTCACTAGATAGCAATCAGTTGCCCATTTTACAAGCGTATGCTAAATTGATATTGACAAATAATTGTTAGCTCTTAATTTTACAAACATCCGTGCCTTTAATCTTCCCAGTAACTTTGTGGAAGTGTTATGATCTCATTTTAAATATGAAGATAAGCAGAAAATAGTAAAGTAATTTAGGGAAGCTTCAGAATCAGAAATCAGTAAGAAAAGAGAATTAAAATGTAAGTTGTCTAGCTCTAAACTAACATTCCGTGTATTTTCACAACTTTTTCATATATATATGTGTGTGTGTATATATATATATATATATATATATATATATATATATTTCTGAGTGTAATATGTGGCAACAAAATTAAAATTGGAATCGAGCCAGCATTCTGAATCTCTACCTGGTTTGCCTCCCTCTGATAAAAATCCTGACTTAGGTCAGTTCAAAACCACCCTATTTAAATATTTTCTGTATGATAATACCTGGAGGTATCATTAGACGTGGTGCTTTATGCAGAAGTGGAGATCAGTGCTGCCCACAGTGGAATTATTTCACAGAAGTATGGTGCCACCATCCTATGGAACCTGGGACCCTGTTGGTTCCTAATCACAACTCTGCTTCTTGTTCTGTGAGCCCAAGTGCTGCCTGATACAACGTAAGGATCATAAGAATTCACTAGAGGCCTCCTACGAGTAACCTAATTTACAGGAGATGAACTAGTAGCACTGTATAATTGCTCAAAAATTGGTAGCAATATTATATTTTAATATTTAAACCAGCAGCAAATAACATATACTTAAATTTTCAGGAGGTTCTTGAAATAAACTCCATGCTTCTCTATACTCAGGACTTTGTGAAAATACTTCCTGGAGTGACTATGGCAATGGGCTCTCTTCTAAGCGAGTGTGGTCGCCTCGTCCCTTCTTCATTTGGTGTTGTCAACCATGTCTGATTGTCCTGGCAATCTGGGCTGGTGCCTGCTTCTTAGAATCTGAGACCCAAACACTCATTTCCTAGAATCATCACATCTGTAGTTTCTCAAAGTGTCTTTAAGTCCTGGATTTTTTCCTGACATTTCTGAGGATGCTGTTCCTTCACCTTGTTCAGTGTTGGTCATGGACTCCTGCTGCCTTGACTAACTCAGGGTGGCTGCTGCTTGTCACCCTTAACCTGTCCTCCCTGTCCCTGTCTTTTCTGTCCCATGGTACATTAGGTTGAAGGAATCTTTCCTAGCAATGTTAAGGGGAACTTTTTGACTGGGATTAATGCTTAAGAGGACCCCACCCCAGCACATCTACATCCACACGAGTGAGCGTACTCTTGGATGGCAGCAGACATTCTGGAGGCACCCCATCACCATGTGGACCATGACACACGCTGCCTTGGTTCAGCAGTCTTTCTTCTTAAACAGCATAAGATAATTTTTTAAAAGAAAAGTGTTGTCTGAAGTGTTCTTTTGATTAACATTGATGAGTTTCTTAAAAGTATCTTTTATTATTATTATTAAATCATATTTGTTATCCTTGGTCCTTCTGAACAGGAATCTGTGAAGTCTTACAAGGAAAATGATTGTGTGCTTATTTTATACCCTTCCAGTATTCTAATTTCTAATCAAAGTCAATAAGCACAGACTTTATTTAGATTGTTTCTTTTATTCTATACTTCACAGAAGTTCATATACTCTAAATACTACTGTCTTTGAATAATACTTTCGATAAAAAATTGTAGTGGTCCTTCCATCTATTCAGGGCTATATATCACCTAGATTCCTCTGAAGATTTTGTATTTGACCTGATTTAATCATTCCAGTTTTTTTATGATTCATCCTCAAACTCTGTCTTTCCTACATTAGTGGTATGTCCTACAATCAGAAAAAAATAATCAAGTTCTATCTGATGTTGAGAATAATGGGAAAATTACTGCCTGGTTTCCTGGGGAAGATTCTGTTTATATATATTATTTTAAATCTTTCCTTCTAATACATTTTAAATCTTTTCCTCTATTGCTCTTGTATATCTTGATTTACTATTGTTGATATATGAGTTCATTCTGGCACTGCTATAAATATATACATGAGGCTGGGTAATTTATAAAGAAAAGGGGTTTAATTGGCTCATGGTCTTGCAGGCTGTACAGAAAGGATGATGCTGGCATCTGGCTGGTTTCTGGGGAGGCCTTAGGTAAGTTTCAATCATAGTGGAAAGAGAAGAGAATCAGCGCTTCTCGTGGCTGAGTAGGAGGAAGAGAGAGAGTGAGCAGGGGTGGCGGGTAGAAGTTCTGCACACTTTCAAACTACTACATCTCAAGAGAAGTCTCTTTTGAGAACAGTGGCAAAGGGATGGCGCTAAACCATTCATGAAAGATCCACGCCCATGATCCAACACTTCCCACCACCTCCAACATTGAAGATTACAATTGAACATGAGGTTTGGGTGAGGAAACAGATGCAAGCCACATCAGTTGATTAACTCCCAAATTTATTTTTGGTATGAATTTTGTATTAAGAAGGTCTATGTGTCTCCTTAGAGATAATGATACTCTTCTTTATTAAAGTACTTTAAGTTTGTATCTATGTAAATAAATATCAAGCATATTACCCTCAATAGCATTGTTTGAGGGCTGTACTTATTACCATAATTAATTTACATTTATGTGCTGATCTTTCCAACTGGAGGTGGGATTCAAGAATGTTATGGTTCTGTGATCTTTTACTCATGGCTTTTCTTCAGTTTTGAGAGACCTACCCTCAATTACTATGACTTGTCAGAAAAGCAAGATTCAGATTACACTGTTAATTTAACTTTGTCCCATTCACAAATGCTATCTATTTAAAAGAAGAAAAAAAGAGTAGTTTTTTATTTATTTATTTTTTATTGAGACATTCTTACTCTGTTACCCAGGCTGGTATGCAGTGGCAGGAGATTGGCTTACTGCCACCGGCGCCTCCTGGGTTCAAGTGATTCTCCTGCCTCAGCCTCCTGAGTAGCTGGGATTACAGGTGTCTGCCACCGTGCCCAGCTAATTTTTTTTGTATTTTTAGTAGAGATGCAGTTTCACCATGTTGGCCAGGCTGATCTCCAACTCCCAACCTCAGATGATCCACCCACCTCAAACTCCCAAAGTGCTGGAATTACAGGCATGAGCCACCGCACCCAGCCAAGAGTAGGATTTTTGTATTAGAAAACACATTTAATAGGTTGGGCACTAGTGAATTTCAAAAGTAATTGACACAATTTTTTATCCTTTTTTTAACTCTCTGTATTGGGAGCTTATGACATGGCATGCAGATTGATAATATTAATTACTTCCTTAATATGAATATATCGGTATTTAAGAGAAAGGGGCAATGTTCATCACAAGAGTGGAGCTTCTACTCCGGCGTGCAAAGCCCGACTATAAAGGCTGTACAAACACAATGCAATGCTCGTTCAGTAACACAAAAGCCAATGACAGGAAGGATCCTAATGAATCCTTGATATCTCCTTGATATAGACGAGAAAGGAGGATTCAGTGTGAAAGTAAAAGTAACTTTCATTCAACAGAATTATAAAAACTGGTTGAGGAAGCAATCCAAGAGGATTCTTTGTCCCTGAACACAAAGAATCTCTGTGCTGTTCTGGGTGCCCAGGCCTCCCCCAGACAGCAAGACATTAGTAAACCAACTATTCCAGAAACAAGGAGCTATTGGGGTTTTCTGGTCAAATTCTGCTTTTCTGAAACCGAAAGGCCATTGGTCAGTTAGCTTAGAAGGCAAAACTGCAAGTTTATAACAACAAAACTGCTAGCCTGGTACTGGTTGAGTATCCCTAATCTATAATTCTGAAATCTGAAATGCATCAAAACCTGAAATTTTTTGAGGGTGGACATGTCATTCAAGGGAAACACCAGAAGGAAATGCTCACTGGAACATTTCAGATTTCAGATTTTTTTTTTTCGTTTGTTTGTTTCACATTTGGGATGCTCATCTGGTTATGTATAGGCAAATATTCCCAAATCTGGAAAAAAATCTGAAATCTAAAATACTTCTGGTGGTAAGCATTTCAGATGAGAGATATCTAGCCTACATGAGCATTTCTTGATAATCGGTCAGTTCTATAAATAATACTCACACATGTATCTTTAAACACCCCATGTTTTATATTCCACCAACGTTGCAGGGATTAAGTATTTCAAGTAACCGAATTTCTTACATTATTTTTCATTATTAATAAAATTAAATCTACCTTTTATGGAATAATGCAGAAGCAGACACATATCAAACTTAGGAAATGTTATTATCCAAAATTAGATGGGGACTCCAAGCCCTGGAGGACTGACCTGCTAACCAAGAGGTTCTTCCGGGATCTGAATCTACTTCACCTGAATTCAAGCCTCAACTTAATCAACTTAATGCATGTACTTTCACAAGTATGTTTTTATGGTTTCTTTTCTAGACCTTCAGATCCCATGTCTTTACATTCTCCTTTATGATAAAAATACTCAGAGAAAAATTTTATTATGAAAATACTTTAATTTTTTCAATATACTTTATTTAAAATATATGTAACTGCTAAAATATTTTCTCCAAATGTCCATGGTGTAATACCAGATCCTGTGAATATGTTATGTTTTGCTGTATGACCTGATGATTTTGAGACCTTAACAGAGAGAGATCATCCTGGATTATCAGAGTGGACCCGACTGAACCACTCAAGTCCTCCGAGGCAGAGAACTTTGTTTGAATGGAGTCAGAAAGAAAGCAAGGATGGAAGAGGCAGAAAGGTTAACTGAAGGAGAGATTTGACGTGCAAAGGACTGGATCACTGTTGCCGGCTTCTAGGATGGAGGAGTGTGAGGATTTAAGGAATCCAGGCTGCTTCTAGAAGCCGGGAATGATACGTGAATGTGAGCCAGAAAGAAAAGAGGACTTCAGAAGAAGTCCACCACAAGAAACTGAATTCTGCTTTCAGTGTCCCCAAATACGCCTGGGAGCCTATTTCCCGCCAAGCCTCCATGGAGAAATGCAGCCTGCCAATACCTAATTTTAGCCCAGTGAGACGGACATGGGACTTTTAACCTGCAGAGCAGCAAATGAGACAGGAGTCTTGTTTTAAGCCACTATGTTTGTGATCACAGTTGCAGCAATTATTACAACATCCCTGGGCTGGGCTGGAGTACCGGCCCGGGAACAGAGTGCTGAGTCTCCCTTCACGTCCATTGCATTGAGCAGAGGATTAAAACCACAATAGAGAAGATATTTATGATTTATGGAAATAAAAACAAACTTGGGGGACTTTAGGAATGTGGAAAGTCAACGACTGGTGCTATAAAATGAAAGGCATCAAGCCGGGTGAGGTGGCTCATGCCTGTCATCCCAGCCCTTTGGGAGGCTGAGGTGGGTGGATCACCTGAGGTCAGGAGTTCGAGACCAGCCTGGCTGACATAGTGAAACCCCATCTCTCCAAAATAAAAATAAAAAAAATAACTGGGCATGGTGGCAGGCACCTGTAATCCCAGCTACTTTTTAGGCTGAGGTAGGAGAGTCACTTGAACCCTAGAGGCAGAGGTTGCAGTGAGCCGAGACCATGCCATTGCACTCCAGCCTAGGCGAGAAGCTGGAAACTCCGTCTCAAAAAAATAGAAAATAATAAAATGAAAGCCATCCAATCTCTCATATGGACTTATCTCTCCACTAGCTTAATATGCTGGACACACGTGACATGGGTAAAGTTTTTACTTTGCTCATGTTTTAATTTGAATGCATAGAAATCATGTTGTTAATCAGAAATTCATGTGCGTTTCAACATTTAATTACTCAATACTTCAATATTCCAAGTCTTTTCAGGATTTCTTTCCTTACAGTAGAAAATGCCTAGTGGCAAACTAATGACTTCTAAATGAATCACTAATGCAGTGTTATTGGGCTCTCTCATGATGGAGCTTTGCATGGGGGATGTGTATTTAAAGCAATGTTTTTATTTTTATTTCAGATTTTGAAATGAAATGGAGGCTTCTCTGTAGTAGCAATACAATTTCCCTGAAGAGGGCCCAAAGCCTGGTGTTCTTTTTAATCGAATTCTTTATTGTCACCTGGAAGAAACTTTAATACAATTAGATATGGTAGAGAACGTTGGTATTAGATAGAACCGTGGAATTACAGAAAGTAGATTTCTCTCCTCATCTAGCTCTGCCTCTTGAAAATTTCTAATTTTAGGCAAAGCAGCCTCTATTTCTGAGTCTCAGTGTTCTCTCTGTAACGTGCATTTAAACTGACTCATACCTTTGCTCATTTTGAAATCAGGTTATATGTTTTGTTGTTATTGAGTGCTATCAGTTATTTATAAATCTTGAATATTATCTCCTTATTTGATACATGGTTTGCAAATATTGTTTTCTCAATCTGTAAGTTGACTGTTCATTTTGTTGGTTATTTCCTTTGCTGTGTAGAAGTTTTTTAGTGTGTTGTTGTCTCATCTATTTATTGTTTCTTTTGTAGCCTGAACTTTTGGTGTGATGTATGGGAAATCATTGGCAAGGCCATTGTTGGGAAGCATTTACTCTGTGTATTCTTCTGGGAGTTTCATGGTTTCAGGTCTTATGTTTAAGTTTTTTTTTATTCATTTTGAGTTGATTTTTTGTGTATGGCATAAAGATCCAATTTCGTTCTTTTGCATGTGAAACTCTAGTTTTCCTAGCACCATTTTTTGGCAAGATTATTCTTTCTGCATTGTGTTCTTTTTGTACCCTTGTTGAAAATTAGTTAACCATATATGTTTGGATTTATTTCAGCTCTCTGTTCTATTCCACTGATCCATGTGTCATTTTTTATGCCAATGCCATATTTTTTTGATTACTATAACTTTGTACTATGATTTTAAATCAGGAACTGTAATGCCTTCAACTTTTGATTTTTTTCCCAGAATTGCTTTGGCTATTTGAGGTCTTTTGTGGTTCCACACACATTTTAGAAATTAAAAAACATTTCTGTGAAGAATGCCATTGTGATTTTGACAGAAATTAGGAAATATATATATATATATATATATATATATATATATATATATATGTAACAATATATATATTTCTTAATTTTATATTATATATATAATATATATTCCAATGTACATATATAGTTCCTAATTATATATTATATATTCTTATATACATACATGTATTTTTTATAGATATATAAATATGTATATAGGAATATATAGAGAGAAATAGAAAAATATATGTATAGAAATGTGTATTGAATCTATATGTTTCTTCTGGTACTATGGGCATTTTAACAATATTAATTCTTTTGATCCATGAGCATGAAGTATATTTTCATGTATTTGTGTCCTCTTTTATTTATTTCCTCAATGGGAGAAAGGGACCAGAGTCACATAATAGTGTCTTTCTGCAAAAAGGGAGGGAAAGAGAGTTTCTGTCCAGCTTTTGTTTTTGAAAGTAAATAACTTGTTGTTGTTGTTCTTATTTTTAATCCAAATTATCAATCATGAGAATTTGTGATTTTTATTAAAGGAAAAAAACGGTGTTAGTGGTGGGATGCATATTTCTTTAAGAGAGCATAATAAATAACAGCAAGACAAGCTTTTTAAAATACCGAGAAGGAAATGCTAAACTTGGCAATTCACATTGTAAAAGGCTGGGGAGGAGGCAGCAGGCTGTGCTGTGAGTTACGGGCTTTCTTCCTGGTCTCCTGCACAACTGACGATGTGCAGCTCCACAATTCCATCAGCCTTTCCAAGCCTCATTTTTCTTTTTCAACCAATGAAATTTAGATCAGGAATTATCTTAGAATGTTCATTAATTTACACTTATTTTGCGCAGTTGGTAAGATTGCTGTTTGGCAAGGTAGGTATTTTTACTTGAAAAAATATTCCAAGTATTATTTTATATTTTATTAAATGTTATATGAATACATAGATACTTATTTTAATTAGTGATCTTCAGAAAATACATTATTTTAAAGTTTTATCAAAATGCCAAGAGTAGTAAAATCGCATTTGGTTGCTCGTCATGCATAATTTCCTCAATTGACTAAAACACCGTAGTAAGTATTAATAGTAAACAGTAATATAGTAGTTTACTAATCACACTGAGAAGGATTTCTTCAGGTGCCCTTTCAGGCATGAGGGATTTGTTCTGGCTGCCTTTTCAAGTGTTTTGTATGCATCATTTCATTTCGTCTTAGCTATAAAGCCATGAGCTGTGTGGTGTTATTGGCCACATCTTACTGACAACAATGAAATCAAGAAAGGTGAAATGAACGGTCAAGGTCACAGAGCAAGTCGATTTTGAAGCAGATCTGTCCATCTGCAAGCCCCAAGCTGTGAGCATTTGCCTCACAACTTCTAAATGATACTGCCGCAATAGCTTTGCAGTACGTTACGGTCACGCGTATTGGTCTCTTCTTCACATGTTTAGTCACAAGTTAATTTACTTACCTGACTTTCAGGTAAATGGTGACGAATCAACAGCATCTATGAAAATTGCTGGGAGACTCAGGGCCAGGAAACACGGTGAGAAGTGAGTGATCTCTCAGCCACCTCCCCTTCCCGCGTGAACAGTAACTGCTTCTATTTCCTCTTTTACCGTAAGATGTGCCTACGCCGTAACCCAGCCCAGTGGCAAAGGAGAGGGACACTTCGGGTAGTCGGGCGCTCGAGTGCCTCGGGTAACTTGGTGTTTGGGAACACCAACACCTTTCCCTCCCGTGAGTGGTTGTCTGTACTTTGCAGGTACCACCCCTTCCATATGGAGAAAAGCGGATAAATAGAACAAATCAGAAAGAGCTCTGAGCTGGTGCAATCCAAAGCATTTTCTACACAACACGCCCAACCAAATGACCACAGAGTTTCATCCTAAAAAACTCAGCTAAGCACCAAGGCCTGTCAGACAATGAGCAGCAAATCATGCATTTTTGTTTCCCTGATGTCTCACAAAGTTGCTGATTCCCAGCAGAATCCATGGAAGGATTTTCTGAGTGGAAAGAGCAGGAAGCTTTGTTGACTTGTCTTCCTCCTTGCACCTGCTCATGTTATGACCATAGGGGAATAAACAAATGAGTAGGGTGGGATCTTACCTGTGCTCTCTCAGAGGTTAGGGACTGTTGTGAAGGATGAACCCACAGAACAGCAACAACAGGAAGCTCATTCTAACATAAAGGGCATCTTCCCAAAATCATCCATCAGTGTCCTGCTAATTGTCACCACTAGTTTTGTTTTACAAAAAAATCGATTCATAATTTCATTTGCAGTTATGAGAGAACACATAGCTACTGGACAGAAGGTCTTATTCAAGGAGCCAAAGACACTAAAAAGATGGCTAAGTCAAAGCACGTATCTGATGAACGTAAATGTGAATTGAATGCCCACCATGATCCATACTCTCTACCAGGTTGACCCATGCCCTCAAGTATAGAACATGCAGAACTTAAGCAAGCAAATACTTGCACAAAGGGAAAAAAAAAATCCAAGATCAGTCTGAGCACAGAAGTGGTGTTTCATCCAGCCTGAGTATCTGTAAATGCTTTCATAAAAAGGCAACTGTGGGTAGCTACATGCGGAATAATGAAAGACAAAGAAGCTTAAAGTAATAGCAGGTCACAGGTCCTAGGGAGGACTGTGTTAGTGAATGTAGAAAGGGAGGAGAGGCTACGGAACACAAATGACAGGATGGTGAGACACTAATCTATGTGGGGGTAAGTTGGTCTCAGGCAGGTTTACCAGTAGCCTGCTGTGAGTGAGGCAGAGCCCCAGTGAGCTGTTTGCTGCAGTTGCCCAGGAGGATGTTTTAATGAGAATAATTGTGCACAGGCACCAGAATAAAAAGAAAGGGATTATGTTTCATAAAGGCCAATGTGATTTCTTCACAACTCTCTACATTTAAAGACAAATACCTAGTTTCTATCACCATGACAGCCAACTCCACATTTTTAAAGTGGCACTTAGAAGTTTTATATTATTTCAACTTGCATCCATTTGGGACTCAGTCGTGTACATCTGTCAATTATGACCTTCAATAAAGTCTTTTCAGTGTTCATTAACATAGTATGTCCAAACTATTACTAGCCCATTATATCACTTTGTCGAAACCCAAATCTTTTTTTTTTTTTTTTTTTGAGACGGAGTTTCGCTCTTGTTACACAGGCTGGAGTACAATGACGCAATCTCGGCTCACCGCAACCTCCGCCTCCTGGGTTCAGGCAATTCTCCTGCCTCAGCCTCCCAAGCAAATCATTTTTATAAATAAAAAGTTGGGAGGATTTCTATTTTAGACAACATTTTAAAGCATGAAAGGTATTATTAAGTTGTATCCACATTACATTTTTCCAAGAAAACAATAGCTAAAAAATATTTTCTTTTATAGACAATCATCTTCTCTTAACTCTGTCCAGGTATCTCTTTACATATTTTTGATAGGGCCTAATACTCAAGCCCTGTGGAAAAAATCAACATAAGATTATTGAATGTCTAGTTATATATTTATACATATGAGAAATCATGAGAAATCATTGTCAACATAATATCCATCGATGAAACTTATATAGAATCCAACTCTCATTGCATATATAAACCTTTATAAATCAGGTGCACAGAAATACTATAGGATCAGTGTAGGTTCTGTTTACCTGCAAGTCAGAGTTCTGAGTTTATTCCCTTAGGAGCCACCATGGGCTTCATGGGAGTGTCTGTGTTATTTATTATTCATTGATTTTGTGGTTTATTCATTCAGTAAATATGCAGTGAATACCTTGCTGCTTGTTGGCCAAGATCTGGGCAGCATGCACATTTCTCAAGCATCCTCACAATGAAATGCCACCAAATGGTTGCCTTTTTTTCTGGTTGCCACTCTGTTTTCTTTGCAAAGCCCTTTAGCCTTCTGTACATACTTGTGATCAAAGGAGAATTCTAACTACTTTGGAGGATGCTCCCCTTCAATCTACAAACCCATTCTCTTATCGTGTCCTAACAACCTCACACCAGGCCCCACGCCATGCATACACAGCTGGCTCAATGAATGAAAAGGGTAACTAGCACGTAATAAATTCACGATAGGACATTCTGCTACTCCATACTTCATCCCAGGTGTTGCCAGGACACCAACACATGCTCTGTTACTAGGCATCATAGGATGTTCAGGTCTACAGGACCGGTATACCAAGCATTGTACATTTTATCAAAGCTTTATTTGACTATAAAATATTATTAATGTAATCGCTTTGAAAAAAAAAATGCCTTTTTTCTAGTTTTGTTTTCCCATAGTTTCCAAATATCTGTGTAAAGATACAAAAACTGTGTTACATGCTTTGGCATTCATTCAAATATATAATAAATAATTTAATATAGAACATTTTAATAAATGAATTAGCTAAGCTTGATTCTTCAAACCTTTGCATGTAATGATATGTGTGTTTTTAAAGCAAAAGATAAATATTTGATAAATAATAAGGTAATACAGATTCATCGAACTATTTTGATAAAGCTGTTTTACCTTATTGTTCATCAAATTAGTTTCTGTGCCAAGAGGAATCAACCCCACTAGTAAGCCCTCAGGCAAACTGGAACTATCCTCAACTCGACATCCAGTGACCATTTATCAACCCCACATGCTGTCTCTGTTATGGAAATTATCCCAGTTATTTAAACCACAACTCAAATGCATTCTCTTGATGCCTGCCCAGTTGGACAGTATCTGAATTAGCCAATCCTTCCTTTGCCCCAGCACAGCAAAGTTGTTCAGGTGCATCTTCAGTGAGTTGAGTTCTTCACTCTGCCTTGTAACCATTTTTTTCTCAGCTGCTCAGGAGGTTGATTGTATTGTCCGTATCTCAGTTAACTAATGAGTGAATTATTTCCCTTTCTCTCTTTCCCTTCCATTTCCTCCCCAGTAGTTTAATTTTACGGTAAATAGGCATCTGCAAATACTTTTTGAACTGAATTGAACTGAATTTAATCGAATTATGCTTTGAAATAGTACACAGTGAATTATCTTGAAAAATTATGGTCCGCAATCTATTATCTCCCAATCCAATGATCAGCTTCTTCAGTTTTTCGGAGAACAATGAATTGAAAACAATCCCACTTACAGAAGGGATTGCTACCCCTGAATTTGAGCTGTTTAATAGCTAAACCCTTTGTCACATAACGAAAGTCACGGTTGTAAGATTTAATATAGGTAAGAGCTATGACATTTTTTGTGAGACGGAAGAACACGATTTCTAAAAAATAAAAAAATGTCATGAAGCGTATTAATCGTATAAACATTACAGGGAAACCAAAGATTTGAGCCCAGTGGATAAACCCGTGCATTCTATACCTGGTCCTCATGCTGGGTCATAGCCCTTCACATAGGTGCAAAAACATGTGGCCGCTTAACTAAACACAAGGTAGCCATTCCAGGACATTCAATAAACAGTTCTAGCATTTTAAACAAAAGAGTGTGCAACATGGAAATTACCTTCAAATAACCATCCTGAACAAAGATTTTTTTTTTAAACAAGGATTTTTGTGTTTTGAATAGTAGGTTAAAGACACCGAAGAAAATCATCTAAATCCAGTAGACAAAAATCTCCTTTCCACTCTTTTAGAAAACAATAGTTTAAATTGATATTTTTAGAGAGCAGCTTGGCTTGTTTCCAGTTTGGGCAGAACACTTAATTTGAAAAATTCTGTTCCTTGGAATACTAATTGTCTTCTCCACTTAATATGTTTAAGAATACAGAAGAGAACGTAAAATTATCTTCAATTTGTTTAAATCTAAACTTGATAAAATTGTAAAAAGGTAACATGCCAGGAAATTATTAATCTCATGACTGCTTCTTTGTACATTGATACTGATTTCTAGGTTCTAAAGTTACACATTTTGCTCTTCTACATGTTTTCTAAAGGATAGTCTCACCCTACCCCCACCATTATTAGGAATATATTTCCCTAATCTCTGCACAATACCACTGTCTTGCTAACTTTTATTATCTATATCTGAAAAAGGCATGGTCACTCTTATGATTTCAGCAGTGGGTGCTGCATGGAGAAAGAAAGAATAATGTAAAATCTCATATAAAGTTGATTACCTCTGTGGAGATGGAGATGGCATAGATGGCAATGAACACAGAATGTTGTCTGCTGCCAGCGTAAATCATTGGCACCTGGCAGCTGCTTCTTATAAGATTTAAATGAAAAACTTGACATTGATTTTCTATCAGTGTCTGATATTTTGACATGTCATAAGTGGCATAAGGAATATCATTTGTTCAGGCTCAATATTTTGAGGTGTTCAGGGTTATGTAGTGGTGGCTTAGTCTTGTATTTTACACAGTTTGGTTTGTTTTCCTTCAGAAAAATAATTCAAATGGAAATTAAACCATGATCATTTAATAGTATTAATTCTAGCCCTTCAGATAAGTTAGCATATACTTAGAAACTACTGCATCTGACTCTTGAAATGGTATTCCAGAACCAGGAAATTACATATTTTCTACTTAATCAATAATATACTTAAATCAAAATTTGCTTGAAACTCAAATCATTTTATATCTCAGTGACCATTTCATCCTTTAAGTATAATTAGTAAAAAGGAGGTCAAAGAGTGGAAGCATCAGTTATTCAGAAAATACGCAGCTGGTAAGAGAATATATCTGTACTTTCCGTGGTGCCCCAACCATAGAAAAATGGTTGACACATTGTAAGAAGTTATCAACAAATTATTGAATGATTGTGCAGCTCTCATCATACCACTATTATAAATAAGGCACTCTTCTTTGTAACTGACCTACATCTTACTCTCAGCACAGACTGAATTAACTATCTAAAAACCTGCAACAGGAAGGAGTATGAACAGAACAGGAAATCCTGGCGTGATGATTGGGGCTGAGATTATTCAGGAGGAAGAGAGTCATTTTGTATCTACAGAGCATATGAAACTCACGTAGGTCTGCTCTTCCCTTGTCCAGAAGAGTTTTCAGAAAGACAACACAGAATAACAGTTTTGAATTCAGTTCTACCCCCACATCCTTAAGCTGTTAAGTTGATCATTCACAATTTTGATTTCCTGTATTAACCTCTTTGTATTTGTAATTTGATGCTGAATTTAGTATCTTCTCTGTTCATTCAACAATGTTTCACACCAGATGTTACAGATGTACTCTGGAAGCCTTCCCAAGGGTGCTGGGTATACTCACAATCTGTCTTTGCAGAGGGCTTCCTTAACTGTCTCCTTCTCCCATCCGCCACCAGTTACTGAGAAATATAAGCCATTCTAGACTTTTTAAATTATAACACTACCTACAATGCTGCTATGGCAGGGTGTATAAATGAGATGCCTAATAAATATTATTAACTCCAATACATACCAAAGAAAGATCTTTTCTTTGCGTTAGTAAATGGTGTAATTTAGATACATTTTTTGGCCTCATTTCAAAGAGCTCAGAGGAGATTGATGCTGCAAGAGTGCTGAATTGAGATGGAGGAAGCACAATAGCCCACTCTGGCGATGCATCTGGGCCTTGAATAATGACCTTATTGATAGAGAAGCACACAGCTACAGCAGAGGTGGAGAGGCTGCGTCCTATGCAAATGCAGGACCCATCGCTCAGGCTCGGAGGCATGAATTAGTCCTTCCCGTGTTAATGCAACTATGAATTTTTGAAATGTAGGTCAATCACTTTTTTGATTCTTGTTTTTTAGGAGACGTATATGCTTATGTATGTAAATTTAAGAGCTGCAATTTAAATCACAGCATGTTAAGTAACTGAGATGCTTTAGAAAATACATGTTTGATATAGCATGAAAATATATTTAATAACTCATAATTCAGGTAAAATGGATTTATTAAATTTATATAAGTAAGCATAGTTTACTTATGTAAATTTAAACTTATGTAAGCATAAACTTATTAAATGTTATACAAGTCAACAGTTATTCTTTCTTTCCCCTCAATTACCCATAGACTACACAATCATCCCATTAGTTTAGATTTTAAAATAGCTCAAGCAGGTACCACACAGATACGATTTTCGCACAGTAATTATACACTGTTTCAGCACAGTAATTATAAATATACAAGATATTTTTGTTCCCTTTTGTTAGGTGGTGATATTTTACCTTTTAGATTTATTTCAGTTCCATTATTTTATAGGGGAAATCAAGTCTAAAACAGCTACTATACTTGCATCATTTGAGATTTGGTCTTAATCAATATCCTGAGTCCTAATATATTATTTAAAAGTTGTAATTGAGTTCTCCATGTTCATTTTGGTTGATTTCCACTGAGAATGTTTCCACATATGTGTGTGTGTGTGTGTGTGTGTGTGTGTGTATGTAAATATACACACACACATATACATATATATGCTTCATGTACTATGTTGCTATTTTATATAGTACCGGAATTATTCACAATATTAAGACAAAAATTAGAAAAAGTTACATTGAAAGTAGTTAAAAATAACTCTGCCCTCATTCATTACTTCAGAATAAATAATTATTCCATCATTTGATTCAGCAAAAACATCGAATTATTTTATTAAAAGCAGTTTATATGCTTCTAGGTTATAATGATTTCACTTGGGAATGTTGAAGATAAATGGTTTATAAGAGGCAACCATCGTAGCTATGTTAACATAAGGAATTTCAAACTCTAAGTCAAATAGCCCAAGTACATATCCAGTTTATCGCCAAACTTCATATGCAATATTAAATGTTTAGTATTCACACTAAAAATTATGAAGGAAACAGGTAGAATTTGTTTAGTAACATAATTTATTTAATGTGATATATCCCAAGTAACACCATGTCATTGCAGTGTATATTCATTGCAGAGCTATTCACAAAGCAAAGACATGGAATTAACCCAAATGCCCATCAATCATACACTGGATAAAGAAAATGTGGTACATATACGCTATGGAATACTAAGCAGTCATAAACAGGAATGAGATCTTGTCTTTTTCAGGACGCTGGATAGAGCTGGAAGCTATTATTCTCAGCAAACTAATGCGGTAACAGAAAACCAAACACCGCATGTTCTCACTTATAAGTAAGAAGTGAACAGTGAAAACACATGGACCCAGGGAGGAAAGCACATGCTGTTCTCATGATAGTGAGGGAGTTCTCATGAGGTCTGATGGTTTCATTAGTGGCAGTTTCCCCTGAGCTGTTCACTCTCTTTATCTTGCTTGCTGCCTTATGAGATGTGCCTACTTCTGCTTCTGCCATGATTGGAAGTTCCTGAGGCCTCCCTGGCCATGTGAACTGAGTCTTTATACATTACCCAGTCTTAGGTATTTCTTTATAGCAGTGTGAAAATGGAGTAATACACTGACATTTCTGCCTCTGACTACTTCCTTCTAGAAGGTTCTATAGTCCAGTGCAGTCCAAAGGGAGCTCTTTCTTCTCAGAGCTCTTCCTCACTCAGGCTTCCTTTATGTCACCTTTATGCCATCTTGTGTTCTAGAGCCTTTGGCCTTGCTCATTCTACTGGGATTTGGTGCAACTTAAAATGAAAATGCATAATATATAGAGGAAAATTCTAAATAACACAAAGAATCAGAGCCAGGGAATCATGCACAGTATTCCAAAGGCAGAGTTAGGAAACAACTTAAAATGAAAATGCATAATATATAGAGGAAAATTCTAAATAACACAAAGGATCAGAGCCAGGGAATCATGCATAGTATTCAAAAGGCAGGGTTAGGAAACAACTTAAATATAAATCTTTCATTATGGTCAGTGAGCTTCCTCCTTACCCAGATAAAGAGGAACAGCATCAGAGCCAAGCAACTCTTGTTATCAGAAGAAACATACAAACACTCTATGCAGAAAAACTCCACCATTTTGATTGGTTTCAATGAAGATTTCTCACCTGAGAAAAATAGCACTGAAAGAAGGAAAGAAAACATCCTCAGGGTAGTTTGTGCAGTAAATCCTATCTCAAGGATAATGCTACTTTTTCTTTTCCTTTATTTTGTTTTGTTTTATTTTTGGGACAGAGTCTCTCTCTGTAGCCCAGGCTGGAGTGCAGTGGCATGATCTCAGCTCACTGCAACCTCTGCCTCCCAGGTTCGAGTGATTCTTCTGCCTCAGCCTCCCGAGTAGCTGGGATAACAGATGTGCACCACCATGCCTGGATAACTTTCTCATTTTTAGTAGGCATAGGGTTTCACCATGTTTGCCAGGCTGGTCTCAGACTGCAGACCTCAAGTGATCTATCTGCCTCAGCCTTCCAAAGGGCTGGGATTAAAGACATGAGCCACCATGCCTAGCATAATGTGGCCTTTTATACAAAATTATGATGTGTTCTTCATATAACCTGAAGAGAGTACATGAATCCAACGTGGTGGAGATCTGCCTCCTGGGGGGGGGGTCTCACTCAAACTTAGCCTATCTAGAATAGTCTGTGGCATCTACATGGTGGGGTAAATATCCCAGTTCTACTTCTTACAGTGTGCCTAGCTGCCAATACTCATTATCTGTTTGTCCTTGAATAAGTCTGTTAACCTTCCTGCTTCCCAGGGTCACAGCTCACAGTTCGTGACTATCACATAGGTCAACCAGTATTTGTGGATATTGAATGATCTTAAGAGCTGAATTACTGCCAAGTTAGCGCACAGGAGAAATCCAATACATGAGAGCCAGATCATGATTAGTCACATATATCTTTTATTTCCATTGTCATTTTGCAAAGCTTTTGAAGTGCAGACAACTGCAAATTGTTATCTCTAAGGAGAACCTGAGGTAAAATGCCTAAACTAATATAGATAAAGTAAATCCAGACATGTTTGTAGAAGAGAAATCTGGTTATTCTCCTCTCTTCTCAGTACTAATGTGATGTTGGTTGTGTTTGTTCTTTTTCCTGCTCATCCTGTGTTTTCTCCTCCTTTCTGTTTTAGTTTCTTATACGCGATGCATTCCTGCATATTGTGGATGAATAGTCCACTAATAAAATCTAAATGTATTCTCTCTCTGCTCTCTTTCCTCACCAGCTTACATGTTTTAACAGGTTTCTTGTTTTTTAAATTCAGGTTTCAAAGCTGTTTCCAGTAAAGGGATGATTCAGGCTGCCAGGTCCGCTTTCAAGTTAAAAGGGGAAGTCCACTCTTTTTCGATCACTGTGTTATACCTGGTCCAAGTTCTTCTGTTATCCAACAGACATAGGAAATAGAGATCTAAAGTGCCCAAGATGACTCCCGGGAAGCTGCTACACTTATTTCCCGTTTCCTGTAACTCTAGAAGAAATATAGATCCTTAGGGTGAAAATAAGAAATTGACTCTATCTTCTATTCTTCTGATCCTCTGGGGCTAAGTTAAGCCTGGAGTGAGACACTTAGTGAGCCAGAGTGGAGCTGCACCTGTAAAAGCTAGGCTAGAATGCATGCTATATTTCGAAAGCCTTATATGTAACTCACTGGAGTAGACCAGAATAATACTAGGCATGCAGTTAAAACAGATATTATTTACATTTACATACACTTTATTTCTTCTCAAAATTAACTTTTAGGGTTTAGGAAACAGGAATGTCACAATTTCTCACCACTGTTCTTCAATTTGGTAGGGTCAGAAATAAGCCAAGGGCTACTTTTAAAAATACGGCCAGTACCCCTGAATTGATGAGTTACGGTGTTCCTAGAAACCTTTAATATTTAAAATTTCCTCAATTTTACATGATGACAATGTGATTTTATACGAGTTCTCTTCTTTATGACCCATTTCATCATCATGATGCCCAATATTATGCTAGATGTTAAATATATCAGCAGTTTTCAAGAAATACGTGTACAGTTACTGAATTAATAAAGTTGGACTGATATGAAAATGTGCATGCCATATAGTCGTGTTATGAGAAACAATTTTTTGCAACATGTAGAATAAAGGTCTTCGTTTTAAATAGATCTAAGATTTAGTATTTGTATTTATGAACTAAACAATTAACAAAGAGTGATTTAATACACATACTAAACAATAGGAATTCATCCTAAAGCACTTTGGGAGGCCAAGGTGGGTGGATCACGAGGTCAACAGGTCGAGACCATTCTGGTCAACATAGTGGTCTACTACAAATACAAAAAATCTGTATTTTGTATTTGTGGTAACATGGTGGTCTACTACAAATACAAAAAATCAGCTGGGCATGGTGGTGCGTGCCTGTAATCCCAGCTACTCAGGAGGCTGAGGCAGGAGAATTGCCTGAACCCAGGAGGCGGAGGTTGTGGTGAGCCGATTGCGCCATTGCACTCCAGCCTGGGTAACAAGAGAGAAACTCCGTCTCAAAATAATAATAATATAATAATAATAATAATAATAATACAATGAGACCAGCATTTTAGGTGATGCTGCGTGGAGTTCACGGTAAAGGAAAAAACTGAAGGCCGAACGGTCCGTTATGAGTTTCTCATGTTGGTCCGGATTGGCGTGGTTTAATCTAGGAGTGATTTAATGTAACAATGAGATAGTGTCATTAAAAATGAAAAAGGGTTAATAAAGACGCTTTGGAGGAAGATTTAAAAAGCGATATATAACTCTCTATACAGAAGACAGAAGCAACAGCCAAAATTGTGTAAAACTTTAACCGTAGATTATTGAAAACTAATAATGCCCTTGACAGATGTGATTGGAAGATTCTGAAGGACAGAGATGATGAAAAGCAACTTTCCAGTTTGATAACATTCAAGATGACAGCAGAACATTTGAAAATTATATCAAATAGAAAATCAGGACAGGTGTATTAAACAGAGTTGAGAGGAGGAAACATCCATTTTAATGTTAAGCCAACAGTAAATGTCAATCATATCAACAGTGAAATAATCAAAAAACGATCATAGTTAAATAGTAAATAAAGATACTAAATAACTGAAGTCATCAGAATCCACGTTGAATCCAGGAGGAAGTAGCACTTTGAAGGTTACAGCTAATTGCCAGGCGGAAAGGATATTATCCACAAAGGAAAAGTGAACTTAACAGTGTCGAGTTTATAATGAAGAAAATATTTCCAGGTTGAGGGCAAAGTCAAACATATTGTCTTACCTGAGTATAAACAAGAAAGACTCAGGAAACACTGTGTTGATACGATAGGTGATTGTTTCAAGAGAACTTTAACATTTGGCTCATGGCTTTGCTTTTCTTTATTCTGTCTTTTTTTTTTTTTTTTTTTGAGACGGAGTTTCGCTCTTGTTACCCAGGCTGGAGTGCAATGGCGCAATCTCGGCTCACCGCAACCTCTGCCTCCTGGGTTCAGGCAATTCTCCTGCCTCAGCCTCCCGAGTAGCTGGGATTA